>ML439999.1:13966-135365 GCA_005239525.1 Nicotiana knightiana
GAAGGGTAGTAGATTGTCCCATTGCTCGAGGACGAGCAAGAGTCTAAGTGTGGGGTGTTGATATTTAGCTTAAAGTGTATATATTTCTATGTATATCGCCTCGTGTTTTACTTTTGTTTCATGAGTTTTAGATGTTAAATGTGATGATTTATATTAATTTGAAGTGTTTTTATGTTTAGGAATAATTCGGGATCAATCGGGGGCGAAACGCGCGAAATTTGAGCCAAAACGAACGAAAACACAAAAACCGGGCAAAGTGGCGATTTTGGGCGCCACAGGCAGCGCCCAACCCTACCTGTGGAGCTAGAGGCAGTACACAAAATTGGGGCAGCGCCCTGGTGGGCGCCCGGCGCTAGCTAGGGCTCCGGTAATAAGATTTTTGACCTATTTTACCTGGGACACGGTTATTTCGGCCCTAAACCTACCCAACACGTATAAAAGCAAGTCTAAGCTTATTTTTGAAGGATCGAACATATTTTTGAAGGGGAATTCGCGTGGAGGAACACACACCAAGCTTGAAGGAGGATTTTACCTAGTTTTTCTTCTCTTCTCTTCCTTTAATTTTATAGTTTATTAGTTCTAGAGTTTTGGGTGCTACGTGAACATTGTAAATTTGAAGCTTGAATTGTTCTTATTATTTATCATATTGGTTTATTTATTCAATCTTGCGCTTAATTATTTGATTGCTTGATCACCAATTGAATACTATCTACGAATTTAGGATTGAACTCGGGAGAGGGAATTCTAGATTGCATATAANGATACATAAATTATTAATGTGTTCTTGTTAATCCTAATTTCATAGGAATATAGACGTTAGGTTAGCTTGAATAGACGAATAGTACTTCGGGAGAAGGCTACGAGTAATATTAACCCTGTCAACCAATAAACCAGATAAATTAATTAGACGATTTAAGTGGAAAACTCAACAGGATTGTTTGCTAACCCATAGCTCTAGAATATCGGCTCTTATTGAATTCGTGTCTAATTTCGCCAATTTGTTTCTTTAATTTCATAATTTGTTATTCTAGATTAATTTTAGTTAAATATTCCTACTTTAGAAAATCGCTTGAATAGATTAATTGTTTGGGTTTAATTTAGTTGATAGTTAATCACAAGTCTCTGTGGGTATGGTATCTGGACTTACAATCCTATATTACTTGTCGACCACGTATACTTGCGTGTGCGTTTGGGAGTAACAGTGGCTTATCATGGCCTCTTCACTACCTCATCGAGGTTAGGCTCGACACTTACGAAGTACATTGGGTCGTTGTACTCATGTTATACTTTTGCACTTCTTGTGCAGATATTGTCGTATCACAACGGCGTCTAGTGGTGTTCTGCTCGGATTTAGCTACATTTGGAGACTTGAGGTATAGCTGCACAATGCCCGCATCCATGAAGTCCCCTTCTTTATCTATTCTATTTTTTATCTAGTCGCAAACAATTGTATTTGCTTCAGACGATATGTGTAGTACTCTAGTTGTTCAAGTATTCGTGACTCCGGATTTTAGGAGATGTTTAGATATCGTCAATAGTACTCTATTGTTCCATTTTAGACTTTTTGGGTTTATTATTTATTAGTGTTTTATTTTGGATTGTTAAAATTGGTTAAGAAATCTAGTTAACGTTGGCTTGTCTAGCAAATGAAATGTTAGACGGCATCATAGTCCAAAGGTGGGATTACGGGTCGTGACACATATATAATTTAATCTTTCCCGGACAAATCCAATAGGATCAAACACACTCAAAATCAGAAGTTAACATTCAACCACATGTAAAATACCTCTTTCATAATTAATTAGAACAATCAATTATATAATTGACAAGGGTAGTACAACTTTACTTTGATTTATTCTAAGAAATTTTAGTGAATCGACGAAGATATCTTTAATTCTTCTATTCTTTTTCCTTCCTTTTTTTTTTCTTTTTTTTCTATGATATTGATTCGTTAATGCTAGTATACACGACTTAGTTGACGTGCAACATCCTTTCAATTCCTTCCAATTTCTTCAAAAATGATCACTCGACCAAATGTAAGCGTCGCATTTTTAATAGAAATCAAATTCCTTTTTCCTCCTTGATTACTTTCAGCTCATGAATTGAGTGAAGCGTGAATTTCTTCGAGCCTTCTGCCTTTTGTTTCAGGGATCATTTTGTAGATAAAGATCGTAGCAAGTAGGCAAACAAATGCATATAGGAAAAACGTTCCTGCATATAAAGAAACAACAAGAGAAAATGACATTGTATTTTAAAAAGCAAACGTATTTTCTCATATAATTATCTATTATCTGATGAGCTGAAAGCAACACCTAATCAATTTAACTAAGAGAGATTTTCACAAAAGTTCAATCCAACACACTACATGTCATCTATATGATCGTATTATTAAGTTATCAGCTGCATAGCCCTTTTTGTTTTTTGCACGAGTATTTATACACCTAGTATAAAATATTATACAATATTATACACTTAGTATAATATTTTATACAAAAGCTAGATTTTATCTCCTAAAATTCCAACTTACGAAAAACATTCTTCCATCCGGTCCACAATAAGTGATTTTTAGGCCTTTTTTTTGTGATCCAATATAAGTGATTTTTTCTGATTTCAAGAATGAATTAATTATTTTTTTCCTACATTTCCCTTGGAGTAAATATTGTTGGAGCATTTGTTAAGAGCGTTTATGTAAAAAGATAGTAAAGTTTAATATGGTCAATTTCATTGCTAATTAATGTTAAAATGTAAATTTCTTAATCTGCATAAAAATGTCCAAAAAATCACTTATTATGGACCGGAGAGAGTATCAAATAATTCAAATATTTGACTACAACTTCAAAATGACATCCCCCAATGAGCTTCAATCATCAATTTCTCAAAAATATCAATAAGCCTAAAAATTCCATTTATGAGTTCTCAAGATTTTAAAAACATCAACAATAAAATTTTAAAATTTTCACTTTAATTTACCCAACAAATATTTAAATTTGTGATGATAAACACGAACAAAATCAGTTTCTAACGCATATCTTCTTAATATCCTATTAATATGAGTTTCAAATTTATAAATAAGATAAGAAAAAGAATTTAGGCTAAAATTGGTTGAGGAAGTACTGCACTTCTTCGTAATTGTTTCTTTAGCACTAATCAAATGTAAGTTAAATATAATGTTTTCTCTTTCAGTCTAGCTTTTGAACGATTAAGAATTGTAATATCTTACTCAATATACTACTTAAAATACATAAATGAAACTAATATTCATGATTTCCCGTAAAAAAAAAAAAGAGTGATTTCTTCTTCTTTTTTTCATTGAAAAGAATTGTGAATTAAACTACTTTTGGATCCGACAAAATACAAACAACAATATAATGTGTCTTTGGTACCTATACTCATAATAAATGTAGTTAAGAAAGACTAGTTGTGATTAACCGATATCTAATTTTTAAGTTTTAGCTTTTATTTTCGTGTTCCGAGACCCCGATCAGTGTAACGACCCGACTGGTCGTTTTGAACATTTGCACTTTTCTCAGTAGTTTGAGGGCACGAGTATCCCTGCATGATGTATTATGATTTGTGTGAATCGTCGGCTATGGTTTTCAAGTTATTCGGAATTGATTTGGAAGAATGAACTTCAAAATTTAAGCTTTAAGTTGGAAGAGTTGACCAAGTTTGACTTTTTAGAATTTGACATCGGATTGAAGTTTTGATGGTTCTGTTAGGTCAGGATGGTGATTTAGGTCTTGGGCATATGCCTGGATTAGCATTTGGATGTTCCTAGAAGGATTCGGCACTAACTGGCGAAAGTTCGAAATTTGAAGGTTTGGAAAGTTCATAAATTTGATCGGAAGTTGACTTTGAGGATATCGAATTCGGATTGTGGTTCCGGGAATCGGAATAGCTTCGATATATAAATTGGGACTTGTATGCAAAATTTGAGTTCGTTCCGGTTTGATTTTGATATGTTTCGGTGCGAGTTGTGGAAGTTGAAAGTTCAAAGTTCTTCCATTTTGATTTAAGGCATGATTCGTCGTTTCGATGTTGCTATGTGTGATTTGACGCCTCGAGTAGGTTCGTGTTATATTTTGGGACTTGTTGGTATGATTTGACGGGTTTCCGAGGAGCTCAGGTGTATTTTGGATCATTGGTTGAGAGACTAAGTAAGTTAAGTAATTTGGAGTTTTACCATGGTCAATATTGGGTCAAGACGGTACCTTTTCGGTGTTTTGAGGGCGCGAGTAGACCCGTAGCTTGTTTTATGACTGAAATGCATATATGGTTTGTGTTTGGGAGGTTCCGGATGAGTTTCAGGTGGTTTCAGATCATTTCGATGAAGTTTGAGTTTGCTGGTGGTGGTACATCGCAATTGCGGGCAAGAGCGAACTCTCCATTTATGAACATCTGGTCGCAATTGCGAACCCTGGTCGCAATTGCAAACATTTGGTCTCAATTGCGGAGTACATGTAGTCGCAATTGCGAACTGTCCGTAATTGCGAATTTTTGGTCGCAAATGCGACATTTGCAGTTGAGTTAAGAGTTGGAGTTTCGGGATTTTAGCTCATTCCTTCATGTTTTGAACCCTATTCTCGGATTTGGGATATTTTGGAGGCGATTTTTACCACAAAGTACTTGGTTTTGATTATATTTCATGAATCTATCTTCGATTTTCGCTTTTGGATTATGATTTTTAAAGAGAAAGTTGGGGGGGGGGGGTTCTCTAAACTTTCCTGAATTGAAATTTTGAGTTTTGAACATCGATTCAGAGTTGGATTTGAGTGAAATTAGTATAGGACTAGTAATTGAGTGGGTTGTTGGATTTTGTAAGTTTTGTCGGGTTTCGACGCGCGGGTATGGGTTTGACTTCTTGGTTGACTTTGAGTAAATGTATAAAGATTTAATCTTTATCGATTGAGTTTGCTTACTATGGCATTATTTGATGATTTTGAGTTGCTTTTGGCTAGTTTCGAGCTGTTCGGAGGATGATGATTGGGATGGCACTTCTAGTGTATCGATTTGGCTTATTTGAGGTAAGTGTCTTGCCTAACATTATTGAGAAAATTTTTCCTACTATTTGATATATTTTTTACATGCGGCGGTGATACATATATGAGGTGACGAGCATATATGCATGTGCCGGGTTTAATCATGATCAGGGGTAGATTATGCTATGAATTGTGCCTTGTAGAATTACGTGACCTTCTTGCTTCATGTCTTACTTGACTCATAGATACTAAGAATATAGAACTAAATGTTAGAAACCAAGATTTAGTTTATTATAACTTGATCAAAATTTGACGAAATTCTGGAAAAATATTGATGTGTCTAATTCAGTCATCATTATGCTTAATCATTAATATATTGCTACGGCCGATATTCTTGAGATATTAGATTCTATACTCGTATTGTAGATCATTCTTGAGATTTGTTGAAATACTTGAATAATAAGGTTCTTGAGGGTTTATTGAACTATTGTTGGCTTGAAAGTTGTGAATGGGGTTTGTTTGGAATATTCATTTAAACACTCTCCCTAACGTTATTTATGCTTCTTACCTTGTTTGACATTGATATACATATACTTGGTAAGGAAGAGTGTAAAGCACGAAGGGTGATTCTATGTCATTATATATATATATATATATATATATATATATATATTATCATGTGAGGCAGAGTGTAAAGCACGAAGAGTGATGTCATGTTATATCATTTGAGAGTAAAAGCACGAAGGATGATGTCATGCCATTGCATTTATATTATCATGATTTTATGTTATCACGAGTTCATGGCACGAAGGGTGTTTCCGTGCAGGTGAGGACGAGGGACATGCATTATGTCGTAATATCCTTTCCTTGTAGATACGTTCATGTCTTTACGTTGAGTTGTTATTGTCGTGCTTATGGTTCTTATATGACTTGTCATTATCGTTCTATCTTTGTTCTCTATCTCAAATGTTGTTGTGTTGTCCATGCCTTATACTTGATTAACTTGCAAATACCATCCCTACTTCATACTGTTATAATTACATCCATGTCGTATCTATTTAATTGCACTTTAGTACAGGCCTTCTACCATGTTAGTCATTCGTGCTTCTATTTGTTAACTTATAAAGATCATTTGCTCCCTTCTTATTTGTTATATCAATATCTAGGCCTCCACCATGCTAGTTAGTTGAAGTTTATATTCTTCTTTCCTAATTGTTGTCATTACTCCTATGCTTTTCGCCTAGTGTTATACGCGTATGGTGAGGATGAGATAAATGCACGAAGGGTGTTGTCGTGCAATTGACTTGGTATCTAAGTACATCCTCACGCTATGAAAGTTATGGAGTGACTATCGTGGTTATTGATTTTCGTTCTAAGGAAACGATTGGTCGAGATATTGAAAAATGTTAAATTGAGATCTCTTCTAGTAATCAGTTAGTGTTTGTATATTTATTTTGTGTACTCTTTTCTGTTATATTGTAGTATGGTTCTATTGCTAGTTTACGATGCAGGTTTTATCAGTGAGTATCTTTTAATTAAAAGGCCTCCTCCACTACTTTGAAGAGGTTAGACAAGATACTTACTGGTACATGGGGTCGGTTATACTGATACTACACTTCTTCACCTTGCGTGCAAATTTTGGAGCAGAGCTGCTGGTGATGTTGGGAGCTGACTCTTAAGACGTTCGTGCATTCCAGAAGCTTTAGATTTTACTAATCTATTTATGTAACTTTCAAACATATCGTGTATTTAGTTGTACCAACTTTGTAAATTTTAAATTCTTAGAAGCTCATGATTTGTACTACTTGTTGGGTTAATATATAAATGTTCAGATAATTCTTCACTGTTTCCTATAAATTTCATTTGGATTGTATTGACTGTTATTTGACTTACCTAGCGGTTCAAGTTAGGTTCCATCACGAGTAGTAGTTTTTGGGTCGTGACAAGTTGGTAACAGAGCACTAGATTCGTAGGTTCTACGAAACATGAGCAAGTGTCTAGTAGAGTCTTGTGGATCGGTATGATGACGTCCATACCTATTTTCGGGAGGCTACAGGACACTTGGGAAAATTTCCCTTTCTTTTTTCCTTATCGTGCAACCTTGTTTCAGCTTGAAATCTACAACTTTGACTCTTCCCAATCGCTCATATGTGATGCTGTGCACTACTATTCACTGTGCGCCGATGATCTGTGATGTTGCGGATGGATCAAGAAGGGCTATGGATGCTTGATTATCATTGTGATGTTTTGTCTAACCTCAGGAACAGATTCAGTATTAAATCTTCTAGTCGTTCATTTGTGGTACGAGGTGGGTTCTTATACCTGGTTGGTAAGCACAAACTTGGGAAGACTGGCTGGTGGCCTAGTAGTTGTGACTAAGGTGGGTTCATGGTAAGGTGTCGATTTGGGTACAGCTGGTGGGCCATCCCCTACGTGATGAGTTTGGATCGTGTGTTTTGTACGAGGTTCCATTCGGTGGGGTGCAACTATTATCATTTCATAGAATTTAGGGAAGTTGTTTGACTGTTGCAAGGATGGGTAAGAGCTTGGCAAAGTCTTCGAAGTGTTCTAATGACTAGTGTTGCATGAGTTTTGAAGTATTCAGCTAAATCGGCGTGTGGGATCGGGGTATGCTATGAATATGTGGACTTTGGATTGCCGACAATGTGTTATGGCTTCGGGCTAAGTGGGGGGGGGGGGGGGGGGGGGGGGGGGGGAGTCGGCTAAAGACGATTGAATTGTAGGATCATGTGTTGTATCATACCAAGGGATTGCTTGGTTATTTCTTTGAATAGTCATATGCTGGTGGAGCACGGGTTGCTCGATGCGTATTAGCTGTGCATTGAAGATTAGAGTAAGATCAGTGGTTATCGAGAAGGTTCTGGTGAGTTCCAGGTCTTATGTAGCCTTTAAGGACTTTGAAATTTATCTATGGGCAGGCTTGAAATCGGTAGCGAATGGTAATCCGATATGCGGTATTTCCTTGTCAAGAAAGGTCTACATATCAATGTTGGAGAGATGCAAGAAATGGCTTTGGTCCCCCAGAGGTTCCTTCAGGCGGTCATATCAGATTGAGTTACTTTCAGGTTGGTAGTCTGCGTGACTTGGTTGATTTAGAGGTGATTGGTTATGATTACTCGATTATGTGTTTATGAGTTCCGAAGAATTCATCATGGTTATGACCACGGTCGGAGTTGGTGTTTACTACAGGTATAGAATGTATGATGTTCTCCTAGATTGAGTTAAATGCAAGGTTCGCGGTTGATGAGATGTTCAATTTGCACATGGTTCGGAGTTAATTATGGAACTTTCGTACTGTCACGAGTTAGCATGTTAGAGGCGATGTGTCGTGTGGGGTTGAAAAGTTTCATGTACAAGGTTGTGGTTTAGTTTTGGAGGGAAGGATATGAGTTCTTGAAGACACAGACGATTTCGGGTGTTTAAGGTTTTGCTGGCACTACTGTTCCCACTGGAGGAGAGTTCGCCTGTTGGCAGCTACATTGTGTTTTGACTTGTGGGTATTTTTCCATAAGATGATGGAGTATGAATGACGCATCAACTATTTGAGTAGCGGTGTTGAGATCGGGGTGTGAAAATTCTGGTATACAAGAAGTTCAGAGATTGGAAGTTCTCGTTGGAAGACTATTCCTTGATTGCGACTTGTGAAGGAAAGTGGAGGATTGGGTGATTGATGGTATGTGTTATGGAAAGGTTTCTATGGTGTAAGGCCCCGTAAAATGTTTCCTAAAATCAGGGTTCCGTGATACCGGGATAGGCGTAAAGGTTACTGATAGTAGAAATTCTTCGCGGCGAGCAAGCTCGTCACAATTCAAACGTTTTGGATTAAAAAGTATGTTGGGGAGTTGAAGAAAAATATTTTTTTGCAGAGATAGGCATATTTGCGGCCCATTATGTGGCCGCACAATCACTCTGTGGGCCACAAAATGGCCGCAGAGTAAAGCAGCTTTTTGGTCTAGTTTTGAGGTCAATTTCGCGGCCAATTGAGCGACCGCATAACCGTTTCGCTAGTCGCACTTTGGTCACATAATCATCCTTATAGTTTTGCGAAGGGATGTTCTGCGGCTTATTAACGACCGCAGAACAGGTCTACAGGCCGCATAGCGGCCTTAGAGTAAAGCAAGCCAGCCCAGTTCCGAGGGCCATCTTTCGCTGTCATTTTGCATCCGCAGAATCATTATGCGGTCGCATTGCGATCGGATATCCTGTCTCGGGACTTCATTTTTGTGGTTTTTAAACCCGGCCCTATTTCGTTAAAACATATGCTATAGACCATTTTTAGCATTTTCTGATACTGTTAGAGTGAGAGAGAGTTCTTAGAGTGGGGAAGTAACAATCAGACTAATATCCAACAATTCTTGCTCAATCCTTGAAGATTATCAAGAAAGTCCTCATATTAAAGGCAAGAATCTATGCCATAGCTTTTAATTTCGAAAATCTACTAAAATGGGGATAATTCGAAAGAAAATTATTGGGTGTGGGGGTTGATATCTTGCATGCATGTATTCTTAAACTATGTGGGGAGGTTGTGAGCTAAGAATGGTAGAGAATGGGTTGAGGAATGGTAGAATCTTTCATAAAAGGGCCTTAAAAATATTAATGCACAGCTAGTGTTTGATAATGTGCTCAAATAATCTGGAATCATGACCATCTTCCTAATTTTGGTCCAACTTGTCATATTTCTAAAATAGATCGAAGTGATAAGAATTTCAGAACTTTTTAAAGTTTAAAGGAAGCTCAATTGAGGTATGTTGGCTAAACCCCCTTCTTCTTAGAATCGAATCCCACGGTGTTCATATAATTGGTGTAAGTCCTGAATTGATCATTATAGAATTGGCTATTCCGAATGTCTTTGTGTTGAAGGATACATGTTAAATTATTTTATTCTATATGCTTTATCATGTCATCTTTCCATTTAAGGATGTGTTCAAAATGTGGAATATGTATTAAGAAATGTTAATACTTCACGTCAAGATCGAATAAAGGTTGTTATGACAATTTGTATGAAAAGCCTCTATTGTGTTTAGGATTCCCAAATTGCTCATATGTGTACTAATTTCTTAAAGAGTAGGCCTTATTGTTGTTGATGATGATAATGATATTAAATGTAAAAAGGGGAAAACTGGAATTATGAAATGCGTCCAAGTGCCAAGAATGACTTTATAATTGAGGTCACTCGTGCTAATGTATTAAAAAGATGGGACAAACGTATGAAGTGAGATGATTAATTGAAAGGGTCATATATCGAGTGAGATGGCCTAGCCGATCCGGCCGTGATCGGACGCCATGCCGCACGCATGGTGGTGACTGTGCTAGAAATGATAATTAGAATTGTCGTTATGGTTGATGTCTCAAATGAGATGACCTAGCCGATCGGGTCGAGATCGAACTCTGTATAAGAGCACAGTGGTATTATGATTTATGGTATGTTGGCAATAAAGATTCCCCAACCTAAGAATATGCAAATGGACTTGAGAGCTTATGTGATCCTTACTTGATGTTTTAGTATTGTTTGAAGCTCTTATTGAACTCATGACTGTTTGCTCCTTGTATTATTGTTCATTCTATTGAGATGGTGTTTTAGTTTTACATACTAGTACTATTCAACAGTGCTAATGTCCCTTTTACCGGGGGCGATGCAGCTTTGAATTGATGTAGGCGGTTCCATAGCAGGCAGTGTTGATCAGCGATAGTGGTACATCTTCTTCCCAGCAGACTCGGTATGCCCCACTTCATCACGGGGTCATGTATTGTATCTTTTGTTCATATTATTATCATGTTTTGAGGTATAGCCGGGGCCTTGTTGCCGACATTATTATAACTCTCTTTTGTATCTTTAGAGGCTCCGTAGACACTGTGTGGGTTGTACATGGGTGCTAGAAAAGTCAAACAGATTATGTTGTGTTTTGAACTCTTGTTCCGCCTGAATCATAAGAATGTGTGTATTTTAAAACTTAAGAACAATGGAACCAATGAGATGATTTAATAATGTATATATGATCTTACTACTGTCTAATTAATGAAAACATGCTTTCTCTTGATCATGAGTGAGTTGGGTAGAAAGTGTCTAACAGGCTTGCTCGACCGGTCCACTGGGTTGAGCGCCGGCCATGCTCCCTGAGTTTGGGGTGTGACATATGGGCTTGTGGAAGGTTATTTGCCTGTTCGGGAATGATCAAAATCTAGTTTGGGAATTATTTGAGAGATTAATGAGGATGTGTATTCTGTATCGGATCGGATTTGCTTGCTCCTACGCAATTGTTACCATAGGTATATCATCGGGCGAAATAGATTCTATTCACACCCTCGTCTATGTTATGTGTTTCTCTCTTATGATATGACGGTTTGTGAGAGTTACATGATTCTTCGAACGCATATTGTGATTCAGTTTAGGCCTCATGGCATTGTGGGCGATTGGCCTTTGTGATGTTGATTTGCTTATTCCACCATAGTTATGCTTGTTCTTCTCAGGATTGTTTGTTCCTAATAATTTACCCACAGTTATATTTTGTGCACTCTATTGTGCTTGATGGTTACACACATGTGATCAGTGAGCCCCGGTATTATGGCTCGATGGGTACCTTGATATAATGGGATCGGGTGGCACGCTGCAAAGGTACTGTGATGAAATGTAACTCCTGATGCTTACTTCGTGTATTTTTGCTTTCACTTTGTTGAAAATAATTCATAGGGAAATGTTAAAATTACCCTGTCTGCTTAACTTGCTTAGTAGCCTTATTATTTAACTTTCTTACTATTATTTGTCATGTTTGAATTATTACTTGTTGGTGTATTGGTCCGTGTTATGTGGGGCTCCATATGGTTTTTGGCAAAACTTGTCGGTTGGGCTGCTTCTACTGGCTGAGATGAGGTTTCTAGACCTGAGATTTGTATTATCATGTTGGGATAAGGAATGTTTGGAAGAAAAAAACCATATTTACGCTAAGGGTTTGGGCAATGGCCCTGGTCGGACGAGTGAACTTCTTGGCTTTGATCAGATGAGTGGTTAAAAGATTCTGCGTATTTCTTTCATCATCGGCAGTTTACAGAGGTTTTGAACAAGGTTTTATTTGATATAAGATTTACTACCGGTACCAAATTTATTTTGGGCAGCCATAGTGGTCAGCAGTTACTGATGTGAGTATCCGAGTGATGGGGTATATCATGTGATTACATCTTGGGTTACGGTTATGGCTTGACACCACTTGTTTAGACTTATACAGTGGGTAAATTGAGATACGAGTATTGTAATGAATTATGGATGTTGGAGATTGGGTTCTAAGGTTAAGGACCAAGGTTGAAGTACATCGTGCAGTGACTATCGTAGTTCTAAGGTTTAGACTTATTCGAGTACATTCCTCATACTATGAATGTTATGGAGTGACTATCGTGCTTATTAGTTTTAGTTCTAAGGAAAAGATTGGTCGAGATATTGGAGAATGTTAAATTGAGATCTCTTCTAGTAATCAGTTATTTCTTTGAATATTTGTTTCATGTACTCTTTTGTGTTATAACGTAGTATAGTTCTATTGCTAGTTTACGGTGCAAGTTTTATCAATGAGTATCTTTTAACTAAAAAGCCTCGTCACTACTTTGACGAGGTTAGACAAGATATTTACTGGGTACATGATGTCGGTTGTACTCATACTACACTTCTGCACCTTGCATGCAGATTTTGTAGCAGAGATGCTGGTGATGTCGGGAGCTGACTCTGAAGACGTTCGTGCATTCCGGAATATAGCTGCCACTTGTCCTAGGTAGCTTTAGATTTTTCTAATCTGTTTATATAACTTTCAAACAAATCGCGTATTTATTTGTACAAACTTTGTAAAATTTCAAATTCTTAGAAGCTCATGATCCTACTAGTCCTTGGGTTAATATGTAAATGTTCAGATAATTCTTCACTGTTTCCGATAAATTTCATTTGAATTGTATTGACTGTTAGTTGTCTTACCTAGCGGTTCGAGTTAGGTTCCATTACGACTAGTAATTTGGGTTGTGTCAATTAGATCTGCTTAGTGTTCCTCGATTTGTCTTGTTCCGAAAAGTCTTTATGTGAAAAATTGAAGAAAGTGTGAATTGTTTCCTTTAAAATTACTTGAGCTGACTACGGTCAACATTTTGTATAAACGAATATAGACCAGTAATTTGACGATCCCGGTGGATCCATATCGTGATTTGAGACTTGGGCGTATGCCCGGAATGGAATTCAGAAGTTCCTAACTTGATTTAACATGATTTGTTGAAAACTAGTAATTTGAAGGTTTAAAAAATTCTGAAATTTGACCGTAGGTTGACTTTGTAACTACTAGGTTTGGATTTCGATTATGATACATGGTATAGGTTCATTTTACTATTATTGACTTGTCTGCAAAAATTTGGTTCAAAACGATTTGGCATGATTCAAACGCTCGGTTATAAATTTGAAAGTTCTTAAATTTCAATGAAAATATCATACATTTTGTTATCGATTCATAGCTCTAGGTTTTATTTTGGTGTTTTGATCACGCGAGTGAGTTCATACGATTGTGTGCATGTTTGATTTGGAGCCCAAGGGGCTCGGGTTAATTTTGAATAAGCTACGGACCATTTCGGACTTAGGAAGTTGCTGGTTTCAAATATCTATTGATGTCTGGTGTTTTGTGCTTCACCATCGCGAAGGGGAAATTGGGACTGGGGTAGAGTTACTCTTCGCGAACACAAGGGACTGGCCGCGAACCCAAAATGGAGGGGCTTATCCTTCATGAACGCAGTCGTCGCTTCGTGAACACGAAGCTTTGTGGGATCCTGGAGGAGATGGGTTGTAACACTGCGCGAACGCGGGCTATGGCTCGCGAACGCGAAGGCAAGTAGGGGTAATCCTTCGCAATCGCAAAGGTGACATTGTGAATGTGTAGGCCTTCTGGCTGTTGTTCTTTGTGAATGCGTCATGTGCTTCGCGAACGGGAAGAGCACCAGACGCCCAGTTAATAAAATAACTGGAAGTTAGGGTTTTTCTCACTTTTTACTATTTTCAAGTTTGAGTTCGGCCTAGAGGCGATTTTGAAGAGAACTTTCATCTCAACTTCATAGGTTAGTAGAATTTAACTTGTTTTCTTCCATATTCACAAACATCCATTGATTTTTAACATCTAATCTATGTTTTCATGGTAGAAATTAGGGATTTAGGTTGAAATTGGGGATTTTGAGAAATGGAGATTTAGACCTCAAGTTGAGGTCATATTTCGAAACTAATTACATAACCGGGCTCGGGGTGATGGGTAATCACGTTTTGGTCCGAATCTCGGGTTTTCCAAGATAGCATGAGTTGACTTCTGTTGACTTTTATCATAATCATTAAAGACTGAATCCTTTTCATTTGTGGGTAGTTTCCAAAGCTTATTTTGAATTGTTTGAACTATATTTGGTTAGATTTAATTTGTTCGAGGCTTATTCTAGAGGAAAGGCCCCTGTTGAACTTTGATTTGATTGTTGAATGAGGTAAGTGTTGAATCTAACCTTGACTTGAGGGAATTAGGAATTTTTGAACTATGTGTTGTGTGGATTATGTGAGAAAATGGTGTATATGCGAGGTGAAGAGTGTATATACGCCGTCAAGATATTTGTTTCCATGTTTCGGTTATTTCATGAATTATCTTATTCTATGCCTTAATTGTTACATGCTTTATTTGACTTCTATGTCTTAATTGTTATTTTTCATTTAATTATCTTGTATTAATTTGTTCTTCTATTCCATGACGTTGTGCTTATTTGCTACTTGCCTTAATTGTTTTACTTGCACACCTTGATTGTCACATGCTTTACTTGTCCCATTATTTTTGTAATATTTGTTGCATTCTAAGATAAAGTTTCATTCGCATGAGTCATTGAGTTTGTTAGACACCGATAAACTTGTAAAGTAGAAACTTGGAATTTTAAAGATTCTTTGATTATTATGTGGTCTTTTATTGCCTTGTATTTTTACTCTTTGATGTAAAAATTCTTGTAAATTGAGTTATTGGATAGTTAATATTAATTGAAATTGTTTGGGGATCGTGTTGCATGCCGCGCCGGAAGTGAAAGATAATGAATTGAAATGGTGAAATAAGGGTGGATACTTGATATTTATATATGATGATATGGTGAGATCGAGTTGCGCGCCACAATGGATTGTATACGTGATACTTGATGTTCATAAATGATGATATGGTGAGATCGGTTTATGCTCTACAACAGATTATATACGTGGTACTTGATATTGATAAAGAATGATATGGTGGGATCAAGTTGCGTGCTGCAACAGATTTTGTGTGTTGTACTTGTTGTTATTGTTGTGTTGGCTTCGACATTTTTATATATTACACGACTTGCTATTCTGGGCTATCTAATAGTGAGGTTTCAGTTCATTTCCACAAGTTAATTGCATTACTTCCATTTCCTATCTTTTCTTTCCTACCATCACCATCACCATCACCATTAATATTATGATTATTATTATTATTATTATTATTATTATTATTATTATTATTATTATTATTATTATTACTATTATTATTATTACTATTATTATTATTATTATTATTATTATTATTGCGTATAGGTTATTGTAAGTGACCCGCTTTAGCTCGTCACTACTTCGTCGAGGTTAGGCTCGGCACTTACAGAGTATATGGGGTTGGTTATACTCGTGCTACACTTTGCAATTCTTATGCAGATACCGGAGTTGGTCCTAGCGGCATTTAGTAGCTTTTGCTCGAATTCTGTCACTGATGTAGACTTGAGGTACAGTTGCATGGCATCCGTATCCCTGAAGTCCCATTCCCTCCTTCTTTTACTGTTTTATTGAGTTTCAAAACAATGTATTTTTTTCATACCATGTTTGTAGCACTCTAGATGTTCATGTACTCATCACTCCAGGTCATCGGTTATTTTTAAACTTCGCTATTCGGTATTATTTTACTCTAATTCGAACTTATATTTTTATCGTTGTTAATACTTGTTATAAATTGTTAAAATCAGTTAATTTTCTATTTCATGTCGGATGTCCTAGCAATCATATGTTAGGCACCATCATGACCCTAGGGTTGGGATTCCGGGTCGTGACAAGTTGGTATCAGAGCACTAGGTTGCCTAGGTCTTACGAGTCATGAGCAAGATTAAAGAGTCTAGAGGATCGGTACGGAGATGTCTGTACTTATATTCCAGAGGCTTTGGAGTTTTAGGAAAAATTTCACTTCTTTCTTTCCCTATCATGCGATTTAATTCTATCATTGATGTTTTAATCATACCATTCTGTCTCTCTCGCAGATGGTGAGAACACGCACATCATCTACAGCCGGGCAGAAGCCGGAACCCTCGGTTGTAGCTATTACTAAGGGTAGAGGCTGAGGTCGAGGCAGAAGCCCGGTCAGAGGTAGAGCTCAGCATAGAGCTTGAGCAGTAGCACCCACAGTGGAGCCTCAGACTGAGCATGAGGAGGAGATCTTAGCTCAGACCGTACCAGTCAAACCAGCTCAGGTATTGGATGGATTCATAGCCACTCTAGTGCTTCAGGACACTCTAGTCCGCTTGGTGGTCCTTATAAAGAGTGTGTCCAAACTGGTGCATTTCAGGTGGCACCAGTCGTCTCTCAGGCTGGGGGAGAAGCGCAGACTCCTGCTACTCAAACTCTGGAGCAGATGGCTCCCCTACATTAGACTCCAACAGCCCAGTCAGTGGGGTAGTTCAGCCGGTTTCTATGGCACAGGCCAGGGATTGGCTCGCTATGTCTTTTGAGGCCTTGATGAGGCTGGATAAGTTTACCGAGCTCTTTCCTTTTTATTCCAGTGGTGTACCTTCTCAGGACCCACAGAATTACATGGACGGCTGCCACAAGGTGTTGCAAAACAAGGGTATTTTTGAGACCAACGGGGTCAACTTTACAGTGTTCCAGATGACCGATTCTGCCAAGAGATGGTGGAGAGATTACGTATTGACCAGACCAGCTGGTTCGCCTTCACATACCTGGGATCAATTTTCACAGCTATTTCTAGAGTTCATTCCTTTCACTCTGAGAGATGAGTATCGCAGGCAGTTCGAGTGCCTTCAACAGGGTGGCATGACCATCCCCTAGTATGAGACTAGATTTGTGGACCTTGCTCTCCATGCCATTATCTCGCTCCCTACTAAGAGGGAGAGAGTGAGGAAATTCATTAACGGGCTCACTTTCAGTATCAGGCTACAGATGGCGAAGGAGACTGGAGATGATATTTCTTTTTAGAGGTCCATACAGATTGCTATATGGTTCGTGGTCAGGAGAAGGGGCCGGTATCAGATAAGAGGCCTTGTCATTTTTGAGTTTTCAGTGGCGCCTCATCTGGAGGCAGGGATACTTTTGGTAAAGGCCATCCTCCCAGGCCTTTTCAATCATCACTTCAGGCATCCCACAGTGATTCGGGTAGTCGTAGTCCTAAGGCCGTCCGAGAGGCGGAGATTAGTGTGGTGGGGCCCAACCCCATTTTATGTATTCTAAGCTAGACCTTATGCCGAGTCATCTGACGTCACTATCACAAGTATTGTTCTAGTATTGTATTGAGATGCTTCAGTTCTATCTTATCACGTCTCTACTTATTCCTACGTGTCATCCTATTTTGCTATCTAGTTGTGCCTCCTGATTCTTTGAGTGCTCTTGTGTATGTGTCCATGCCTGTGGGAGATTCTATTATTGTAGATCGTGTTTATCGCTTGTGTGTGATTACTATTGGGGGTCTTGAGACTAGTGTAGATCTCCTACTACTTTATATGGTAGACTTTGATGTTATTTTGGGCATGGATTGGTTGTCACCTTATTATGCTATATTGGATTCTCAAGCCAAAATGGTGACCTTAGTCATGATGGGGTTGCCTCGATTAGAGTGGATAGGGACTCCTAGCCATTCTAGCAGCAGGGTTATTTCATATGTGAAGGATCGGCATATGGTCCAGAAGGGGTGTCTAGCCCATTTGGCATATATTAACGATTCTAGTATGGGGGTTCCTTCCATGGATTCGATACCAGTTGTGAGTGAGTTTACAGAGGTGTTTCCTGCAGATTTCTCAGGGGTAGCCACCCGACGGAAATATTGACTTTTGTATTGATTTGGTCGGGCACTCATACTATTTCTATTCCACCGTACCGTATGGCCTCGTCTGAGTTGTAGGAACTGAATGAGCATTTGTAATATTTACTTGACAAGGGATTCATTAGACCTAGTGTCTTGACTTGGGGTGCGCCCGTGTTGTTCGTGAAGATGAAATATGGCTTGATAAGGATGTGTATAGACTATCGGCAGTTGAACCAAGTCACTATCAAGAACAAGTATCTGTTGCCAAGGATTGATGACTTATTTGATCAGTTTCAGGGTGCCAAAGTGTTTTTGAAAACTGATTTGAGGTCTAGCTACCATCAGTTGAAGATTAGGGCACCGTATGTCCCTAAGACAGCTCTTTAAACTCGGTATGGGCATTATGAGTTCCTAGTGATATCATTTGGGTTGACAAATGCTCCAGAACATTTATGGATTAGATGAACCGAGTATTCAAACCATATTTGGATTCTTTTGTGATCGTATTCATTGATGATATCTTGATCTACTCCCGCACTCGAGAGAAGCATGAGCAGCATCTCCAGATTGTACTTCAGACTTGGAGAGATAGTCAGTTATATGCCATATTTTTAAAGTGTGAGTTTTTCTTGGATTTGGTTGACTTTTTTGGACATGTTGTATCGGCCGAGGGCATTAAAGTGGATCCTAAGAAGATTGAGGCAGTTCAGAACTGGCCTAGACCTACTTTAGCTACAGAGATTTGGAGTTTCCTGGGTTTGGCGGGTTATTATCACCGATTCGTGGAGGGGTTTTCATCCATGCAGTCCCATTTACTAGATTGACCTAGAAGGTTTCTCCATTCAGGTGGTCCGACAAGTGTGATTTGAGCTTTCAGAAGCTCAAGACTGCTTTCATTACAACCTAGTGTTGGTGTTGCCCACAGGTTCAGGATCCTACACGGTGTATTATGATGCATCGCATATTGGGCTCGGTGTAGAATTGATGTAGGATGGCAGGGTGATTGCATACTCATCGCGACAATTGAAGGTTCATGAGAAGAATTACCATGTTCATGACTTAGAGTTGGCAGCCATTGTTCATGCACCGAAGATTTGGAGGCATTACCTCTACAGTGTGTTGTATAAGTTATTCATGGACCATTGGAGTCTACATTATTTGTTCAAGCAAAAGAATCTCAACTTGAGGCAACAGAGGTGGTTGAAGCTATTGAAATACTATGGTATCACCATTTTGTATCATCCCGGGAAGGCCAATATGGTGGCTGATGCCTTGAGTAGAAAGGCTGTGAGAATGGGTAGCCTTTCATATATTCCAGTTGGTGAGAAGCTGCTAGCATCATATGTTCAGGCTTTGGCCAATAAGTTTGTGAGGTAAGATGTTTCACAGCCCAGTCGGATTCTAGCTTGCACGCTCTCTCGGTCTTCTTTGTATGAGCGCATCAGAGAGCGTCAGTATGACGACCCCCATTTGCTTGTCCTTTAGGACACGGTGGTTCCAAGCAGGTTACTATTGAAGATGATATGGGGTATTATAGATGCTAAGACAGATTTGTGTGCCCATTGTGGATGGGCTTCGTGAGTTGATTCTTGAGGAGGCCCATAGTTTGCGGTATTCTATTCATCATGGCGCCACAAGGATGTATCAGGATTTGAGTCAGCATTATTGGTGGAGAATAATGAAGAAGGATATAGTTGCATATGTGGCTCGGTGTTTGAATTGTCAGCAGGTAAAGTGTGAGCATCAGAGGCCTGGCTGTTTGCTTCAGAAGCTTGAGATTCTTGAGTGGAAGTGGGAGCGTATTACCATGGATTTTGTTGTTGGGCTCCCACTGACACTGAAGAAATTTGACGCGGTATGGGTCGTTGTGTACAGGTTGACCATGTCGGCATATTTCATTCTAGTAGCAGTTACCTATTCTTCAAAGTGGTTGGTTGAGATCTATATCCACGAGATCGTTCGTCTTCACGATGTGCCGGTGTCCATCATTTCTGATCAGGGTTCACAGTTCACATCGCACTTTTAGAGGGTCGTACAATGTGAGTTAGGCACACGAGTTAAGTTGAGTATAGCATTTCCCCCCAAACGGACGAGCAGTCCGAGCGAACCATTCAGATATTGGAGGATATGTTTCGCGCCTGCGTTATGGATTTTAGGGGTTCTTGGGATCAATTTTTGCCGCTTCTAGAGTTTGCCTACAAAAATAGCTATCCATCGAGTATTCAGATATCTCCCTATAAGGCATTATATGCAAGGCAGTGTCGTTCGCCAATTTTTTAGTTTGAGCCAGGAAAGGCTCGGTTGTTGGGTAGAGATTTGGTTCAGGATGCCTTGGAAAAGGTCAAGATGATCCAGGATCTACTTCACACAGCTCAGTCTAGGCAGAAGAGTTATGCCGATCGTAGAGCTCGTAATGTTGCATTCATGGTTGGAGAAAGGGTTCTGCATCGGGTTTTACCCATGAAGGGTGTGATGAAGTTCGGAAAGAAGCGCAAGTTTATCCCTAGGTATATCATACCCCTTGAGATTCTTGAGAGAGTTGTTGAGGTGGCCTACAAGCTTGCACTGCCGCCTAGCTTATCAGCAGTTCTCTCTGTGTTCCATGTCTCCATGCTCCGGAAGCATCACGGTGATCTGTCACATGTATTAGATTTCAGCTCAGTCTAATTGGACAATGATTTGACTTACAAGGAGGAGCCGGAGGCCATTCTAGCACAGCATGTCCGGAAGTTGAGGTCGAAGAGTTATCCTTCTGTTAGAGTCTAGTGGAGAGGTTAGCCGATCGAGGCAGCTACGTGGGAGTCCGATCCAACATGCGGAGTAGATACCTACACCTTTTCACCAGTCCATGTACCTTTCTATGTCCGTTCGAGGACGAATATTTATTTTAGAGGTGGAGAATGTGATGACCCGATAGGTTATTTTGAGTTTTAACCTTTATTTCCGTGCTCCGAGACCTCGATTTGCTCCGTTAAGTGTTCCTCGATTTACATGCGCAATCAATGTCTTGTTCCGGAAAGTTTTATGTGAAAAATTGAAGAAAGTGAGATTTTTTGCCTTAAAAATGATTGAGTTAACTACAGTCAACAAGTTGTGTAAACAGACCTGGATTAGTAATTTGCTGGTCCTGGTGGATCCGTATCGTGATTTGGGACTTGGGCGTATGCCCGAAATTGAATTCGGAAGTCACTAACTTGATTTAATATTTTTCAAAAACTACTCCCTCCGTTCTAGTTTATGTGAAACAATTTCCTTTTTGGTCCATTCCAAAAAGAATGACCCCTTTCTAAATTTGGAAACAATTTAGCTTAAACTTCCAATCTTTGACTTGTATAGGTTCATTTTACTTGTCTGCAAAAATTTGGTTTAAAACAGAGTTTATTTTACATAATTCGAACGCTCGGTAGTAAATTTGAAAGTTCATAAGTTTCATTGAAAATTTCATACATTTTGATGTCTGATTCGTAGTTCTAGGTGTTATTTAGGTGTTTTGATCGCGCGAGCAAGTTCGTATGATGTTATTACACTTGTGTGCATGTTTAGTTTGGAGCCCGAGGGGCTCGGGTGAGTTTTGGATAGGCTACGAACCATTTCGGACTTATGAAGGTGCTGGTTTTAACTATCTACTGATGTCTGGTGTTTTGTGCTTCGCGATCCGCAAAGCTACTCTCGCGATTGCGAAGGGGAAATTTGGATTGGGGTGGAGTTACTCTTCGCGAACATGAGGAACTGGTCTCAAACGCGAAGTGGAGGGGGGGCTTACCCTTCGCGAATGCGATCGTCTCTCTGCGAACACGTAGCTTTGTGGGATCCTGGGGGAACTGGCTATTACTCTACGTGAACGCGGGTTGTGGCTCACGAGCGCGAAGGCAAATGGGGAGCTAAGCCTTCACGAATGTGGAGGTGACATCGTGAATGCGTAGGCCTTCTAGCCGTTGTTCTTCGCGGACGCATCAAGTGCTTCGTGAACGTTAAGAGCACCTGACGCCCATTTAATAAAATAGCTTAAAGTCGGGGTTTTATTCAATTTTTCACCACTTTCAAGTTTGAGCTCGGCCTAGAGGCGATTTAGAAGAGAATTTTCATATTCAACTTCATAGGTTAGTAGATTTTAACTTGTTTTTTTCTATTTTCACAAACACCCAGCGATATTTTATCTCTAATATGTGCTTTTCATGGTAGAAATTAGGGATTTACGTTGAACTTTGAGATTTTGAGAAATTGAGATTTAGACGTCAAATTGAGGTCGGATTTTGAAACTAATCATATAACCGATCTCGGGGGTGATGAGTAATTGAATTTTGGTCCGAATCTCGGGTTTTGACCAAGCGGGTCTGAGTTGATTTTTGTTGACATTTTTCAAAATCATTAAAGATTGAATCTTTTTCACTCGTGGATAGTTTCTAAAGCTTATTTTGAATTTCTTGAACTATATTTGGTTAGATTTGATTGGTTGGAGGCTAATTCTAGAGGAAAGGCCCCGACTGGACTTTGATTTGGTTGTGAGTGAGGTAAGTGTTGGATCTAACCTTGACTTGAGGGAATTAGGGATTTTTGAAGAATGTGTTGTGTGGATTAGTGAGACAATGACGTATATGCGAGGTGAAGAGTGTATATACCCCGTCAAGATATTTGTTTCAATGTTTCTCGTTATTTCGTGAATTATCTTATTCCATGTCTTAATTGTTACATGCTTTATTTGACTTCTATGCCTTAATTGTTATTTTTCATTTAATTATTCTTGTAATAAATTGTTCGTTCTTATTTGCTACTTACCTTAATTGTTAGACACCGATAAACTTGTAAAGCAAAAATTGTGAATTTTAAATATTCTTTGATTATTATGTTGTCCTTTATTGCCTTGTACTTTTACTCTTTGATGTAGAAATTCTTGTAAATTGAGTGGATTATTTATGTTAATTGAAATTGTTTGGGGATCGATTTGCACGTCGCATCGAGGAAATTGAAAGATAATGAATTGAAATGGTGGAATAAGGGTGGATACTTAATGTAGATAAATGATGATATGTTGGGATCGGGTTGCGCGCCGCAACGGATTATATATGTGGTACTTGATGTTCATAAATGATGATATGGTGGGATCGGGTTGCGCACCGCAACGGATAGTACATATGGTACTTGATATTGATAAAGGATGACACGGCGGGATAGAGTTGCGCGCCGCAACGGATTGTGTGTGTTGTACTTGTTATTATTTTTATGTTGGCTTGTGCATTTTTATATGAGATTACGAGACTTGTTAGTCTGGGCTATCTGATAGTGAAGTTTGAGTTCACTTTCACAAGTTAATTGCTTTACTTTCATTTTCTATCTTTCCTTTTCTGTTAATATTATTATTATTATTGCATACAGGTTATTGTAAGTGGCCCACTTTAGCCTCGTCACTACTTCATCGAGATTAGGCTCGGCACTTACAGAATACATGTGGTCGGTTGTACTCATACTACACTCTGCACTTCTTGTGCAGATACTGGAGTTGGTCCTAGTGGCATTCAGTAGTTTTTGTTCGGATTCAGTCGCTGACGGAGACTTGAGGTACAGCTGCACGACATCCGCAACCTTGAAGTCCCCTTCCCTCCTACCTTTACTGTTTTATTGAGTTTCAAAACAGTGTATTTTATTCAGACCACGTTTGTAGCACTCTAGATGTTCATGTAATCGTGACTCCAGGTTTTGGGTTATGTTTAGACTTTGTTATTCGGTATTATTTACTTTACTTCGAACCTATATCGTTATCATTGTTAATATCTTGTTATAAATTTTTAAAATCAGTTAATGTTTTGTTTCACGTCGACTTGCCTAGCAAGTAGATGTTAGGCAACATCATGACCTCGAGATTGGGATGCCGGGTCGTGACACTAGTATATTCAATGAAATTAAGTAGCTAGAAATTCTTTTGTTGGTTGAGATATATGGATTTTTTTGAGAGTTTATTATTCTCAAAGAAATTTTAATCAAATAAGAGAATGATTAACTCCTGAAATATAAGTTTTTTTTGTTTTTTTTGTTTTGGAAAAGAAACTCAGACTAAGAAATAACAGAAGGTAGTGTTTAATGGGATTACCATGTGAACTCCACAACATGAGAAAGTTGAAGGTGTAAGAAATAACCCAAGAACCAAACCAATTCATCAGTGTCACTAAACCTCCACCTAATCCCTTTACATGTAATGGAAATACCTGCACATATAATAGAAAGGTTGTTAATTAAGACCATCTTTCTTTTTCTTTGTATAAAAAGGATAGCTTGTTGATTTTAATTATTACAGTATATATATAAGATAAAAAGAACATAAACGTTGATTTCAATCTTACCTCACTCATAATGAGCCAAGGACCTGCCCCCATTCCTATTGAAAAGAAGGCTATGTAGACCTGTACCCCATACAAATTTAAAAATAAACCGAGATGTTCAAAGAGTTAATGAGAAGAGCTCATAGAACTAAACAATAAAAAGATACATTTAAGCTTCCATGAGAAATTATGTAACAGTTCATCCCGTTAGTGATATTATCCGCTATGTGTCTAGGTCCGACCCTCACGGGTTTAAAACGCATCACTAGGATCTAAGCTTTGTTAATTTACATACTCAGCATTCCTCTTATGTTTTGCCGATGTGGGACTCTGTTTAAAATCTGAAATGTCACAAATTACCTGCCTTTTAAATATATATATCCTTTTCCTCCCATTTTTCACTACACTCTTCCAAGGATAGGAAGAGCCAATCTAACTTATTGTTTGATATGGCATTGATAGAATAGTTTTTTTCATAATAAAGTTGACATAATATGGACAGTATATATATAAAATGTATAAAATTATTTTTCTTCTCCTGTACCGTCTTGATGGAATGGAAGAACTTACCACAAAAAACATGAAATTACTTTAAGACTACAATGAAATTTTTATGTCAAAGTCTTACCAAAACGCCAATAATAGCAAGGTTGGGGACCAGAGTTAGTGCCACAGAATGAGCCTGTTAGAAAATAAAACAATAGTATATACTTAGAAAAAAAAAAATGAATAAGTTGAGAGAGGGAAAAAAAACTCACGGCAATCATAACATTAATTAACCTTGAAAAAGAATGAAAATGCAATTAGTAGATTCCCCAACAGCAAGCCAGACGCAGACATCTGAAAAATTAATGAAATACTATTAGTTTTGGATATGTCCTTTTGTCCGTGTGGGCGGAGGTGTTCATGGTTCGATTTGGATCGGTTTTTCTCTATAAAAAAAATCAAATCAAGTAAGTTAGTTCTTAAAATGTTGGAACCAAACCAAATCAATTAAGTCAGTTTTTTAGCGATTCGGTTTTTGTCGGTTTTTCGGTTATTTATCGGTTTTTACCTTAAATACGAGACATACACTACCAAACACATATTCCGGCGACTACATTTTCAACGTAACACTATCAAACCAATTGCTCTTTGAGAAATCTATCATTTACCATGATATATTGATGATAATTGAATAAAATAATGATGAATAATTTAAGTACTCAATTAAAAATCGATTATTTTTAACATGAAATAATTCTTGTACTTAGTAAAAGCAAACTATCAATCAAACTAGAATGTAAAGGCAAATAATTAGATTATTGTAATAGCAAAGAACTAGACTTAAAATACAAACGACTAATATTTACCATAACATTTTAGAAACTTTATATAAGAATGTACATATATATAGGTGTAATAATAAATTTAAATAGCTACTTCTATAGTCGGTTTGGTTCGGGTTTTTTCGGTTATTTTTTTATTAAAACCAAAATCAAACCAAATTTGATTGCTTTTTAAAATTCAAAACCAAATCCAAAATGTATCGATTTTTTTGGTCGGTTTAGTTCGATTTTTTTGTTGGAACTCAAGGGGAGTATGAATATTTTCAACAGCTAGGCTTTTCGTTTGTAAATTTTTACCAGTAGAAGGGGTCTTCTACCAGTTCTATCTATCAAGAGTGCACCCCCTGCAGTGACTCCCACCTGAAAGAAAAATATACGTACATTTACATTTTCTAGAAAATTATCAAAGAAATAGAAATTAATGAGAAAACAGAAACCTGTAAAACGCCAAAAAGTATCGTTCCCAGACTAGGATTAAAACCTGAGATGACATGGAATCAGGTGTAATTAGTGGAGTGACGCCACAACAAACAACAATAAAATATAGTTAAAATTACAACATACCTGCTGATTTGAAAATTTCAGTAGAATAAAAAACAATTCCGTTAATTCCCACAAACTGCTGGAACGCCATCAACCCAACAGATATCTAAAGGTAGAAAGAAGAGCAAAAATAAGTTATGTTAGCTTAACAAAACAAAATTAGGGTTGGGATGCTTACAATCACAGCTCGATAATTGGATCTGTCGAACAAGTTTACAAAGGTGACTTTGGGGAGCGTTTGAAGAATGGTCAGATACTCCTGTAGGATTGAATCTCAGCGCATTCATCATTCGTCATTCGTCATTCGTCATTCATCGTAGTAGAAAAATGGAAAGATGTATACGTACTTGTATAGTGGACCTTTCATATGAAATGTCAGCATGTTTCCCTCTTAGCTTTCTTAGAGCTGCTTCAAATTCTTCTTCTCCTCCATTCATAGCCTGCTCCAACACACTACTTTCTCTTCATTTCTCCTTTTATTACTTGTTAATGCAGGGAAGTAGATATCTATGATCTACTATCATAATTAACTTCATAATAAATACGAGTGATGACAATTTTTCATGTTGTATACGTTCGATATCGGATCCGAGTCCGATATCGAGGCCTCTATGGCATGTCAAACCCGATCTCGAGAGGCTCGAAGTAGAGTTTGAAGCTCGACCTCGAAGTGCATATCTCGAGAAAGTATGTCGATGGCCCATCACGGCCTACCTCGGAGCAGTCTATAATCGATGACCATCATGGAAAGGCGGGAATTTTCCAAGAACACGTGGTTAGAACTGATAATGTCTGCAAAGATAGTACAAGTCCGTACAAGGCCGTTATACAGCTGTAACAATAGCATTTCTCTGTCATAATTAGGCATTTACTATGTTGGGATTCACCCCTCCTATATAAAGGGGACCCCAATCATTTTTGTAAAGACAACATTGGACTGCAATAGAACATTCTCTGCTTTTTTCGTGCTCAACACTGTCTCTCAGCTTTATTGCTCCTTATTTAGTGTTCTTCATTTATTGCTATTATCCGACCTCGAGGCCCCCAATTCCAGTGAGCTCGAGGCCCCAGTCTTGTAACGACTTTGGTTTGCTTATCTCATTTTCCTTACTTACATTCATTACTTCTTGATTATAAATCACATATTTTTAAAACCACAAATCAAATATAATTGTTAATACAATTTTCAAAGTAAACACATGTGTAAATGACTTGATTGGAAAGCACTGGTTTAGAAGACAACTAGCTAGTTGAATAGAGCTAGAGAGATCGAGGAATAATAACGGAGATAGAATATAGCAATTTTTACTCTATAACTTGATGTTCTACAACGTTCGATAGATATACAATGATTTTGCGTGTTTCTTCTCTTTTCTTGGTTGATCAATAGGTGAGGAAAAGAGAGAGAAGAGAGAGTTTAGTAGAAGTTGAACCTTACACTTAAACGTGATCAAATGAATGAAATAGCTAGGGCCTAGCGCTATCTTCAAGCGAGTTTCAATAGTTAAATAATATTTTACTATTTCCAACAACAACAACTAAAATAACTCTAACAAGTTGTGATCGGCTATATGAATCATTATATCTTCAAGTTTAACTCAAATCATCATACCAACTAAGTTAAAAACTAAAATTAAAAGAAAATACATATAATAAAAATAATAATACCCGACAAAATAGGAAGAAATTACGTGGGATACAAGCTGATCAAGTAGATACCTGCATTTGGAAGAAAAATATTGGAAGCAAAAAGCAGGAATGCAATGGTTTCAGGAGGGGTAAAGAAATACAAAATTTCTTTTAAGCCTATGTCAAGGGAAGAATAAGGAAACTTAGCTTAGCCGACTACAAAATGTAGAAGGTGATTGGGAACATCTAACACTGATATGATTAATGAGTAAACAGATTTTTTTTCATGTACAATTTTCAAAGAAGAGGATTCCAGATAATTTTGATCTTCTACAACATATATATCTCTACTTTGATCACTATAAATCAGAATGAGCATTTGGTGGAGTTACCTACTTGTGAGAAGGTTAAAATAACAGTGTGTGGATGCAGTAGCGAGAGCTCTACTGGTCCTGATGATTTTACAGGGTTATTCTATCAATCTTGTTGGTAGATTATTACTACATTAATGGTGAGACATATATTTTACTACCTGAAGGCAAAAGAGAACCGAGTGCTCTGTAGGAGATGGACTTGTGAGTGAAAAAGCATGGCGGTTGTGGGGTAGTGTTAAGCAGAAAACCAAATCACTCCACTTTTGTTGTGTTGGAGATCGGGAAGGCAAAGTGGAGTAAGAATCGAGGTTTGACAAAGACATACATGAACAGAGAAGCCAAAGCTTGACTGAATTGGATCGATCTACAATAAGTAGATGCCAACAATGCACAAGTCTTTTGTAATTTAGGAGCGGATGCTCATGATAACAATTATATTTATGATGAACGTCGGGGAAATCTTGGGTAATCAAATGACAAGGACCCTTAAGAACATGCAGTGGACAGTACTCTATTTTAAATAAAAATTGATTGCATTACTAGAGAAATACAAGTCGATTAAGAAGGATGATAAGATGCATGGGGTTAGTGTATGGAGGACCTGACAGTTAGTGGCAAAGCAAGAAATTTTTTCAAGGGTATTTAAATTTGAAAAAAATGGAAAAAAATCCCCGTCAAAGAGTGTTCAATATGTGTTATATACCTCTAAAACACAATATTTTACCGATATATACAGTGCAATTATTCGACAAAGGGTAGTCAGTTGACCACCCTTGTAACCATGTGGCTTCGCCCCTGCTGACAGTACAGAAGAAGGGATATGGTGAGCACATCACTAATATAGAAGGTGCAATTCAACATTTGAAAGTAGTATGAAGGCACGAGACCGTGCATTGCTAGCTTCTCAGAATTAAGACGAGAGATCAGGGGCACGAGACAGTTTGTGGGTTGAAACGGGCAAGGCATATTGGGGTCGTGACCAATTTTGAGGAGTCAATGGTTGAAGAGATGATCGATGTAAGTGCTACTAAGGGCACTACTACTGCTGAGCCGGCCACGGTTGTTAGCCTATACTTAATTGCTAGTTGATCTTGTGAAACATGTTACTTGCTATTATACGATCACACTTGATGTCATTGTAAATGTATATTTGTAGCTAGATTTTTATTGGCTTAATCCTGAATTTTCTTTCAACCACTGGCTACTCTTTCCCCAGGATGCTAATTTTATTGAACCGGATAATTTTAGGTGGATTTTTTCAAACTTTTCAAATAATCTTAGACTTCTCCTAACGATAGAATTCCTAGACAGTTTTTCTGATGGATTAAAGTCTAAGCAAATACAAAATTTCTTTTCTTTTATAACTAACAAGGGAAATTGGACGAACTTGAATATGTGTTATTTGATGAGTTCTATTTAGTACTTAAGTTCGAAGCATGTGATCCGATTACTTTCTTAAGGATTTGTAATTACACGCCTTGAAAATATAAATGGCTTTCTTTTGATACTTGGGCTCATCTCTTGACTCTTATGACTTCCTATGTGTTTGAATTATATGATTATTGTACCTAAGTGCTTCAACTTGATAGTCTGAGTGAGTCATGTGCATTTTAAGATGCAAGGTTGTGATTATACTTTATGTCAAACCTTGCTAGTCTGTAACTTGTCCCTTGTGTGAGCCGAAGCAAAATGACTAAGTCAGTGAAGTCTAGGAGATGGCATAGGTATTTATTTGATTGATTATTGAGTTGTTGTGTCTACCAGTGCTAATACTACTCGTAATCAGCTACTTTAAGCCTATAGACCTTTTTTTGGTGCCGAAGAAATTAAAAACGAATACCCTTTTTGTTCTTGATCAAATCTTATTAATCATTTTTAAACCACTTAAGTCGCAAGAAAAGTAAAAAACGAGATTGTGTAATTTTTGAGTGGAACCATAAAAAGGACAAAAATGTTCACCTGTATATAAAAGAATTATTAGCTAGAGATTTCAAAATACAGAGTTTGTGGAAAAAAAAAACAAATGGGAAAAGAAAAAGATGACACCTCACATACCTTGATCTGGGCTAGTGAGTATTATGTGTTTAAAGAAGATGAGCATAATTGTGTATAGTGTTATGGCAACGCATTTGAGTTGGTTAAGATATTAAGGTGCATGAAAATGAAGTATAGTGTACTAAAATTACTTAGGAAGGTTAATCATTATTTCTCCAGATATATCCTACTCACCCTTTAGCCTACGGTCCTAATTGATCCTAGAATGTATGATCTTAGATTATTCGAGTCTTACCATACAAGAAATCATATGGTACAGACTTGGGTGGCATAAGAGTTTCTTTGTGAGACTGAATGATGTTAGTGATATGTGAGTTCTTAAATTATATTTGAGTGTATAGACTGATTTCTCTCTTTAGTTTATGGTGAAAGCACATGATTTGTAAAGGATTGGTATAGTCCTTAGATCTTGAGTTGGCATATAAAGTGTGTCATAGTATGGAATGTATTGGAGTCAACTTTTGAGTTTAGAATGTTAAAAATAGTCTCATAAGTATTTTTAATAGACTTGACGTGAGTTTAAAACTTGATTAAGAGTGTCAATAGTATATAGGATGAGTTCTAAGGGTTGATATAAATCATTATCATTATTGTGATGTATAAGTTTTCTTTTGAATGTGTTCCTTGTCGGTGTGCCTAATTTTAGAGTTGCTCGAGGACGAGCAAGAGTTTAAGTGTACAGTGGTGATATATGGAAAAAGTACATATTTTAAATATATTTTCGTGTTATATCTTATGTAATTTGCGGGATATTACATGATTATTAAAGTTAATTATGCTCATTACTGTAACGACCCGACTGGTCGTTTTGAGCATTTGCACTTTTCTCGGTATTTTCAGGGCTCGGGTATCTCAGCTGATGTATTATGATTTGCGTAAATCGTCGGTGTTGATTTTCTAGTTATCCGGAATCGATTTGGAAGAATGAACTTCAAGATTTAAGCTTTAAGTTGGAAGAGTTGGTCAAGTTTGACTCTTTAGCATTTGATCTCGGAATGGAGTTTTGTGGGTTCCGTTAGCTCCATTGGGTGATTTTGGACTTAGGAGCGCGTCCGAATTTTAATTAGGAGGCCCGTAGTCGAATTTGTCTTGAAATGTCGGAAGTTCGATGTTTGGGAAGTTCGACCGGGAGTGAACTTTTTGATATCGGGGCCGGATTCCGATTCTGGAAGTTGGGGTGAGTCCATAATATCAAATGTGACGTGTGTGCAAAATTTTTTGTCAATTGGACGTGTTTAGATAGGTTTCGGCGTCGGTTGTAAACGTTGAAGTTCCAAAGTTCATTGATTTTGACTTGAGGTGTGATTCGTCGTTTCGAGGATGTTATGCATGAGTTGAAGCTCCGAGTAGGTTTGTTTCGTCATGTAGAACTTGTCTGCAAAAATCACAACTTTATTAATTGAAATTGTTTTCCCTTGCATTGTGTTATGTATTTAAGTCGTTTTTCTATAGATTGAGCCGAGCGGAGGTGAATTGGTAAAGGAAAAGCTAAATTGAGTATTGAATTAGCCGAATTGAGGTAAGTGTCTTGCCTAACTTTGTTGATGGAATTTTTCCTACTATTTGACATTGTTTGCTACATGCGGGGGTGATAAATATATGAGGTGACAAACATATATGCATGTGCCAGGATTAACCATGCTCGGGGGCAAATTATGTTATAAATTGTATCTTGTAGATTCACGTGACCTTCTTGATTCATGCCTTATTTGACTCCTAGATACTAAGAACATAGTGTTAAATGTTAGAAACTAAGACTTAGCTTGCTATAACTTGATCAAATTCGATGGAATTCTGAGAATACATTGGTGTGTTTAATTCGGTCATCAATATGCATAATCATTAATACATTGCTATTGCCGATATTCTTGAGATACTAGATTATATACTTGTGTTGTGGATCTTTTGTGAGATTTGTTGGAAAACCTGAATTATAAGGTTCTTACGGTTTTATGGAACTATTGTTGGCTTAGAAAATTGTGATTGAGATTCATTTGGAATAGTCGTTTAAACACTCTCATTGACGTTATTTATGCTTCCTTCCTTTTTTGTCACTGATATACATATGCTTGGTAAGGAAGAGTGTAAAGCATAAAGGATGATGACGTACCATTATTTATACATTATCATGTGAGGGAGAGTGTAAAGAACGAATGGTGATGTCATTCCATTGTTTATACATTATCATGTGAGAGAAAGTGTAGAGCACGGAGGGTGATGTCGTGCCATATTATCTGAGAGTAAAAGTATGAAGGGTGATGTCGTGCCATATTATTGAGAGTAAAATCACGAAGGGTGATGTCGTGCCATATCATTTGTGAGTAAAAGCACGAAGGGTGATGTCGTGCCATGTCATGCGAGTAAAAGCACAAAGGGTAATGTCGTGCCATTGCATTTATATTATTATGCTTTTATGTTATAGCGAGTTCAAGGCACGAAGGCTGTTTCGGTGCAAGTAAGGACGAGGGACATGCATTATGTTGTGATATCCTTGTCTTGTTGATATCTTCATGTCTTTACCTTGAGCTGTTATTGTCGTACTTATGGTACTTATGTGACTTGTCGCCACTGTTCTGTCTTTATCCTCTATCTCAATTGTTGTTGTGTTGTCCATGCCTTCTACTTGCTTAACTTGCAAATATCATGCTTACTTCCTGTTGTTATAATTGCATCTGTGTCATATTTGTTTCGTTGCACTTAAGTACAGGTCTTCTTCCATGTTAGTCATTCATGTCTCTACTTGTTAACTTATGAAGATCATGTGTCCCTTTTCTTATTTGTTATATTTATCTTCATGCCTTCACCATGCTAGTTAGTTGAAGTTACATTCCTTTTCTTAATCGCTGTCATTATCTCCATGTTTTCCTATAATTTTATTTGGCTTGTATTGTCTATTAGTTTGCTTACCTAGCTGGTCGAGTTAGGTGCCTCACGACTAGTGATTTTTGGATCATGACAATTACATGTTTCTTATTTGTAGCAACAAGTTTGAATGAAGTGGAGCAAAAGAAGATGATTTGACGTGAAATGAAAGGTGAAGAAGCAAGAAGAGAAAAGAGTTGGGAGCTCATCTATGTTCGTGCATCGCACGAGGGCTGAAGAACCTGAGGATATGGCCCTCGCGCAAAATATTGAATTAAGATGAAGGCGTTGATCGCTTCACGAGAAAAAATTTATAAGTGATGGGAGCTCGTCTGATGGGGCGTCCCAACTCTTCTTTCCTAATCAGGATTGAATAGTTCTTCCCCATAAAATTCCTAACCAGATAATTACATCTTTACGTCATTTTTTAAGGAAGCATAATATTTCGGAGGTAAAAATATGCTAGGAGCAAGGCGAAGGATTCAAGGACGAGTTTCTGTTACTTTTTCTTCCTATATTTCAGTGTTGGTTTTGAATTTTAGTAGTGTATATTTACATACTATTATGAGTAGCTAATTTTCTACTCTAGGATTTGATGGAACCATTTTTGGGATGAATTCTTGACTATATGTTATTATACTTGAACCTTTATAATTCTTTACTTGTTCAACTAAGTGCTTATGTTAGTTAATTGAAGGGCCTCAATTAATGGTGCCTATTTGGTGTGGGTTGCATGAGAAAGAATGCATATTTAGATTGTTGTTGAACAATATCACTCCTATGTATTTGAGAGATTAATGCTTTGGGTTTAAAAACAGGTTTAAAATTAACGACACTTTGACATGGTTAGTGTGAGTTGTTAAAATAGCTTACTAGAGTAGATCAATTCGAAAGATTACGTCTAGTATAGTATCGTGATTGATCGACAGATGATTGTTTTAAGTTGAGTGTTCACGATCCATAGAGAATAATTACGAAATTATAGCTAACATAGCCAAAAAGAAGTCAAGAATTGAGAAAATCTCGACCCTAGACCTCCTTAATCTTGAAAACAACTCTTCGCCTAGTTAGTTGCTAATTTCCTGTACTCTATTAAATCTCAGATCATTATTTGATAATTCAGAAAGTTGATTCACTTGACTCTTGGCAATAGTGAAGGTTGTAATAGATAGGTTAGCTCCTGAAGATTTTGACTCCGGACTCTAAGTTGAATTAAATATGCAACGATCGATTAGTCCTTTTTACAGGTATAGTTTGACGTAATCACGCTGCCTAGTGGTATATTCAATAATAATAATAATAATAATAGAAGTCTCTAACAAGTCTAAAATATATTCTCAACTAGTTGATTTAACTAGTAACATTAAAGAAAAAAGATTCCATTCTTTCTCCATTAAAAGGAAATAACAATGTAGAACGTTTAAATATAAACAGGCATAGAAAAAATATTACCAGCCATCTTGGAGACTCGGGGATGAAGAAGAGACCCAAAAACAGTAGGCCACATGGTACAACTCCTGAAAAATTATTAAGAAATTTAAGATTTAAAAAAAAAAAAAAAAAAAATTGGTGCGAAGAGAATTGCAGATAATGGAGGACGATAACATTACCTAGTAAAGCTAGAATCCTCCACCCGACGAAGGCACCGATCACGTAGACGGCGGATAAACCAATTACAATTGAAAGCTACCGATTGAGAAAAAGATAAAAAAGAACAAATTTTAATTTAGTACGTTCATTGTGGATTTCGTTCCTATATTTGGGTGAGGGAAACTACTTACCCACAATGGATATTTTCACCAAATGCATTAATGGCTAAAAAGTATGTAAATAAAAATAGTATTAATAAACCATGTTTCAAAATAGTATATGTAAAAAATAGACACATGTTATATATTCATTAATTTAGTATTTTTGCATGAGTTTGAGTCAAAAACCATGAGACCAAGATTATAAATTAAACAAATATCCTTACCCAGCCATTGCTTATAAATTAAAAAATCTCAATTATTAGCAAATTCCTATTTTGGTACCAGTTTTATTTAACCTCCAATTATTAGAATCCCAATTAAATAGCCAATTTATTTTTTGTGCATTGATAAGTGAAACAAATAGAGAAATAAGTAGTCCAAAGAAATTATTTAAAAAGAGATATTCTTTTTTACTTATTTACTAAATGGGAGGCAAATATACTTTTACATAGAGGGTAATTTGATTCTTCAGTTTTTAAAGAATATTTTAGTAGAATAACTTCAACTAAAAACTTTCAGAGTTATAATGTATGATGTTTAGATGGATTATACCTCCTGAATTGGTTTTGTTCGAAAACGAGAATTTACAATATATTATATGGTCGCATAATATTTAATTAATTTCATAAAAGTTTATGACATCTATCTGCTAATGTTTAGTGGGATGCGAAACTCTAACTTAAAAGTTGCTATATTTGTTTAATAAATTCTTTAGTTTTGGTATTTTTTTCAATGTTTCGTTTCTTTTTTATTTTTGAAGTAATAATATTAACCTTATAGGTTTGCTTCGCGATGGAATTGTTACACCCCGTACTTTCAAGTTAGAATTCATCTTAAGTGAATCAATATGAGTCGGAGAATTGAAGTACCTTTACAAGGATAATGATGGGTTAAAACAAGTTTTAAGGAGTATCGTGAGGATTGGAAGGTTAAGAAGCTAATCGAATCGAAGAAAATAAGTTTCGTCGAAAGTCGGCAAGTTGGAAATGTTATAACTCGTACTTGTGGGGTGAGATTAGGGTGCTTACGATGACAAGAAGGTAATGTTATGACGTATTAGTCGTGTGGTAGTCGTGTGTTAAGTTTTGAAGCCCAGCGAGTTATGAAACAAAAGTCGAAAAAAGTTATCGCAAGTTACGTTTATTATTTTACTGACAATTTAGGTCTAATGTTACTGAGTTTTTCTCTCAATATGCTTAGAATTTACGGGGTGATCTACCCACAAAATTGAAGAACCACGAGTCTATTTTCCAACGCATAAAACCTTTTGTCGATACAACGTCGGAGTAGAGAGATAGTCGTGTTTTCGGCGAGACTGCGCAATCAGCTCCCGTTGGGACCCACTTGAGACGGCCACCAGCCTTACTTCTTTTAAAAGAGGTTCAGCCTCATTTCAGGTCATTTCTCACCCAAAATTTGTCCAAAAGCTCTCCAAAACCCCCTCTAACATATTTCAAGATCCCAAGAATCAAACTCAAGGGAAATCAACTCAAATCATCATCAAAAGTGTTAAAGACTATAAGGGAATGCTTCCATAATGATGTGGTGTGATTGAGAGCTATTGTGAGGTATATTGAGATGGGTGTCGAGTTGTAGTTGTTGTCCAAGGTATGTATAACATCTTCTTGATTGTTCCTAAGGTCAATCTTGTGTTGGTTGTGTTGTTTGAGAGAAAAAACATAAGATAGTACTTGAAAAAACATGCAAAATGGTATTTTTTTGGTTGGACTATTTTTTGGCCACATATATGGTTTGTGGTGGCTGAAAATTATGAAAAATAATTTGAGTATGTTTGTGGATGTTGTTGTTAAGATTTTCTAGGTGTTAACTAAGTTTATGTAAGAAGAAAACATGAAACACAAGTGATTGACGATAAAAGTTAGGGTGCTAGGCGTATGGGGCTGTTTTGGAAGTCACTTTCTGGATGTTTTAAACTAGGAATCATGCAGTACATATAAGTATGATCTTCTAAAGGTTGTAAACCAATTTATGGAATAAAAGTTTGATTCAATTTATGTTTTGTTATTAGTAAAAACGAGCTTGCCTCTCAATATGATTGTTAAGATAATCGGGGATGGTCATATTAGATTATATTGTTGTTGTTGTTATTGTTTGTTATTTTTGTTGTTGTTCGGTTGTTGATGACCCATAGTGGTCTTTGGGATGTAATAAAAATAGGGGATTTGCTGCCCAATTTTGTGTAAGCTATACGACTAGCCAAATACGATGGTACAACATTATATGTTGACAACACTATCATTTCACCTATTATAGACGCAAGAAGTTGTGTTGATCTTAGTTCAGGAATAAGGAAGAGATCATACAGGTATGTGAAGGCATTTCCTTCTTTCTTTTGGAATGATCTAAAGTGAGATGAACGTAAAGGATATGCTAATTTATGACGGATCTACTCCTAGTAACGAATGTTGTCCATGTTGTTCTTTCCTTATAAAGATATTCTAAGAAAGTATGTATGATCCTTGAATCCTATTGAGGTTCATATTGATGATATGGAAGTCCATCATATTAATCGAAGGTGCGACGACCTTACATCACTCTGAAAGGTTTAGAACGTGATTCCATAAGCTCATCATGCATTCATATATATGTATCTATTTTTGTCTACCTAGTCGCGCTATAGTCGGCCAGGTACGACACCTATTGAACAATCACTGATCAGTTGGGTTTAACCGAGTCTCATATGACCGGGTAGGATTCTACCGAGCCTAATGATGGGTGGGTACCTTTTACCGAGCCTACTATGGTCGGGTATGATATAATGATGGTGCGCACATATGCGAATATTTTTAAAACCTTATGTGTGTATATATATATATATATATATATATATATATACCATGCATTTCATGTCAGTGGACTCAGAGGTACTTAAAGGTTACAGGTTATATCTTCTCTATCTCTCTTTATATTATTGTTCTTATTTATGTTTATCAGCCTTACATACTCGGTACTTTATTCGTATTGATGTCCCTTTTGCCTGGGGACACTACGTTTCATGTCCGCAGGTCCCGATAGACAGGTTGATAGTCCTCCTAATAGGCTATCAGCTCAGCGGAAGGTGTAGGTGCACTTCACTTTCTCCGGAGTTTCCTATTTGGTCGGTATGCTTTGGACATATAATAATTGGTATGGCGGGGCTCTGTACCGACCTTTATGATGTTTATGTACTATTAGAGGTTTGTAGAGAGATGTCATGTGTATGGAAAATATTATACGGCCTTGTCGGCCTATGTTATGAGTGTACAAATGATCATGTCGGTCTTATAGGTCCGTATGTCACATGTATAAGTTTGTATATCATGTTGGGTCGCCTATGTCGAGTATTCCCTTATGTTTCTTTTTTATTATCTCATTACAGGTCTTCTGGCCCACTTACCCATGATGATATGATAATAAAGATACGTTATATTGGTACTCGATTGAATAAGGCACCGAGTACTCATTGCGGCTCTCCGATTTGGATCGTGACAGGAACCTGTGAAGTTAATTGTTATTTGGATTTTGGATTCCAGAGAAGGTATTAGCTATCAGAGCCCAATGAAATTTTTGGGTCAATACCTAAATAGGAACGAGTGGATTTAGAACAACTTAATAAATAAATATAAGAGACTTTTATATTCTATTACTTTTGAAACTTATATACCCTCACTATTGAAGTTTTAACTTAATTACAAATTAGATATACAATTTACCAATTATATACAAGTTAATATTATATTTAAGAATTGAATAGGAAATATCAATTATTCCCTCTTTGGCTTTTTCTCTCTCTCCCTCTCCCTCTCTCTGTCTTTCTTATTCTCTCTCTCCCCTTCTCTGTTCTTTCCCCAACCCTATTTTTTTCCTTCGATTTTCTCTATTTTTCCATCTTTTCTCATCTACTTTATCCTCTCGTTTTTCAAGGAATTCATCAATGGATTTCAATTATTTTACTGTAGAATTTTTACTTAGTAATTTCATTTCATGTTACACAATTGGTGTTCGAATTGAAATTGTTGATCAATAAATTTTGAACGTGTTTGACTCTCTACTATTGACAATCATTAAAAAAATTTGAAACTTTGAATTCGAGTTCGAATTTTAGAAAAAAAGTATCATTTGTTTGGATTGAGTGTTGTTACAAATGTTTGAAGAAGAAGAAGAAGAAGAAGAAGAAGAAGAGGAAGAAGAAGAAATAATGACATACAATATACATGCAAAATTGTATTATAATTGTATATAGATTGCATTTAAGTTTTATTATATTGTTGTTATATATTATTTTATTTTAATGTTGCACAAAAGTTGGAAATGAATTTATACTGTATGAATAGCTGTATGAAATTTGTATTTAAGTTAGAAATACTATTTTTTTACATAAAGTTTTTGATATGTATCAAAATTATTTTAAGAGAGGTAGTTTGATTGGAATTTCAAAGAGGAAGAAGAACACACCATATACAAAATATATACAAATCATATATAAAATACATACAAAAGACATATTGTATAAGTTTTATATTAAAATTGTATTTAAGTTGTATGATATTGTAGTTATATTTAACTGGGTAAAAATAATGCACAAAAGTTATATATAAGTTATTAATAAGTTATATACTATATAATTAATTGTATAAAATTTATTTTTATTTTGTATGTTATTGTAGGTGTATCAAATTTGTACTAAATTTATTTTTAATTTGTATGCTGCAGTATCATACATTATTCTTTTTTGCTCGATTTGTCAACAAAAAAAAAAGAATAGCGAATGAATTCCAAATAGACTCATATAAACTGATTCATGTTTGTTTGAACTGAAAAACTTAATATTGATGAGAACGGAATGATTTGTCTACAGAAATTTCGAGTTTCATATTAAACGCGTCATCGTCGAGTTTCTATTGCTGGTGGTGGTGGTGCTACATCGACGGAGCTGGAGGTGTTGAGCATTTTATTTAAATCCAATCTCAGAAGATTATAAAATTTTATCACCTGTGATATTCACGTAGTAGGAATATTGGAAATAATGGTTATTGTCTTATTATAGGAGAATGGTGGTTTAAAATTTGGTCTAATACCAAGTTTGACACTAATTAAGGGAGTTGTGGTTGGAGAGAGGCAGCACAGAATATGGAAAGAAGAGAGGAGAGAAAAAAAAAGGAAAAAATTATAACCAAATTCTCTAATTTAATCACTAATAATGAATTGTATATGAAAATAATTATAAAACGGATAATATACAAACTTAACTATCTTGGTAAATAAGTTTGAAAATATTATATAGGAACGAAAAATATCCAAATATAAATCCAATTGTTCAGTTCCATCCATTCTCAATGAAATTTTTGGGTCAATACTTAAATTGGAAGGAGTGGATTTAGAATGTACTTAAATAAATCCAACTGTTGACCTCTATCCATTTTTCATTTTTAATCTTTCCTCGATAGCCAAAAAGAAAATTTACAATAAATAAAAGAAATAGAATCGGAAAATTTCTGTATACCTGATTAGTAGAGGATAGCGTCCCTCGCAATTTATTTGGCGATATCTCTCCAACAAACATAGGAACCTACGTGAAGGTTCACGTCCAACAAAAGGAGGTAATTTAAATTCATACATAGTACAAATTCATATTATCTTTATAATTTGGGTGCAATGCCTATTTCTTTGTTAATTATGTGTCACTAGGAATCAGTGGCGGACCCGGATGGTGGCTAGCGGGTTTAATTGAATCCGCTTTATCAAAAAATAATACTATATATATGTATAAATTAGGTATAAAACTGTGTAAATTTTGTATAAATATTTTATTTGAACGCATTTGACAAGTATTATTTTACGACTAAAGTTATATACTTTTAAGGTTGAACCCGCTTACACAAAATCCTTGGTCCACCACTGCTAGGAATATCGAAGAAGGAAAAAATACAAGGAAGAATTTAAAGCGTACCACGTAAGAAATAATGCCAATGCTGTAACCTGACAAAATTCTCCCCAAATATAGCACCATCGGTTCCTTCAATTATGAAATTAGCGTTACTACAATTAGACCTCAATTCTTCTGTTTCAGTTCATAAAAGGGAACAAAACTAATATTTTTAAAATAAAACTAACATTTAAAAATAGATTTACATTAAATTTTACAAAATCAAGAAAAGGAAAAATTATCTACTACTATTTAGGCATTGTAAAATATGCAATTAAATAAGATCTTAATTCAACAAAATTCTCAATTATAGAACAACATATTTATATAAATTATAATCAAATATTTAAAAGAAAATCTAAAAATAAAATATTTTAAACGTAAAGAACGAAGAATTCAGAGCAAAGTGTCAACACGATAATTTTAAGGCATACAAAATGAATAGTTCAAGATATAAAGCTGACACAAAGGTGTTAGCTTTATAGGACTTCACCATTCCACCACATTAATCTTGTACAATTTTGTGGATGCCTCACCTCGAGAGCAAGCCTAATTTCGCTTTTTATAACGCTAGTTTTTAGATTGAGCATGTATCCATATCAATTAATATACGATTTTAAAATTATTGTATAAACATTATTAAATATATATTTGAGTCGTAAAATAAAAATTCAAGGAAAAATTATAAGCACTATTAATATGGATCCTATTTAGCTAAATATATAAAGGAAGATGGTAGAAATGAGTGATGAGTCCCCAAATACGCACAACTAATGATGAATCCACATTACAATTGTAACTTAGACTCCAACTGCTAGAGCATGTTATTCTTAAAATATAACCTTGTGTATAATGCTACAATTTCTTGAGAATTTTAGAAATTCTTGTAATGATAAGAAAATGGAGATGATAAAACAAATAAATTTCAGTTTGTAACATAAATAAGTTGCAACACAAAAGCAAAACAATTGCTGGTGCATTCTGAAAATTCACACACGCTCATAATCGCGAATACATGTGCAAAAGATCCTTTAAAACCTTACATAAGGAAATAATTAAGAAATATTTAACAATGTCCAAACTTCAAACATAACGTTAACAGACAAAATTGTGAAAAAGTTTAAGAAATATTTATAAATTATATTACAATAAATATTTATATGTATAAAACATTTTTAAAAATTGTATAAATTTACTATCGGGTTGGTTTGATTTCGATTTGACTTTTTTAGTTAAAACCAAACCAAACCAATTATGATTGGGTTTTTCTTCCAATACCAAACCAAATCAAACGAAATCACAATCGGATTTTTTTCCGATTTGACTCATATTATCGATATGGTGCGATTTATTGGTTTTCTTTGTTCACCCTTAACTCCAACCACTAACGGCAGAACTTTTCAAGTTACCAAAGCATTTATCTCTCTACAAAATGTATTTATAGGCCAATTATCACATCTAGAGGGATCTAAGAACTAAACAATCAAGCTTTAAGGAATGAGAAGTTAAATAATCAGTAACATATACGCTTTTTATATATCCCCATCAAAATAATACTAATTGAACAACTATTAATGCAATTAATTAGTCTCTTCATTTTTTCTCACGTAGTCACATTCAGATTACATAACTAAAATTTTAATTATATTTTGGTGCGTATATCTACAAATTAAGTTATTTAAAGAATAAATAATGATAGCTAAGGAGAAAGACTTTAGGTAAAAGGTAATTTGGTCGATTAGCTTTTGAAGGATATTTGGGTAAAATAACTTCACCTAAACGTCTTCGAACTTATAATATAGTATGAGAAGTGGTTAACTGTTAATGAGCTGTCAATAGTTAGTTAACAAAGTCAGTTAAAGTCACGTGAGAAGCATGTGATAGAGAAAATCTACCAGCTATATAAACACGTATATGTACTAATTTCTATTTGAGCTAACATAGTTTTTTTCGTCTCATCCCTCTATTCTTTCCACAAATTGATTTGAATCCCTAATCGTAGTATATAAATTCTACATGGTATCAAAGCGGGTGTTTTAAGGGCGACTGATTTCCGATGATATTCCGGCAGCTACTAAAGAACATGAAGCTTCATTTTCACGACAATGGCAGGAAATGAAGTCACATTGTTGGATCACAACCATCCACTATATCTTCAAGCTAGAGATGCACCCGGACTAGTTTTAATCCCTCTAAAACTCACAGGGCCAGAGAATTATGCATTGTGGAGTTGAGCGATGAAATTGGCATTCAGAGGCAAAAACAAGCTTGGATTTGTAGATTGAACATGCATCAAAATCATGTACAAGGGAGAATTAGCGGAGTAGTGGGAGAAATCCAACGCGATTATTCTATCGTGGATAGGGAGTATAGTTTCAAGTGAATTAGTGCTAATCATCGTCTATGCTTCTAACGCTAAAAAGATCTGGAGTGATTTTCGGGAGAGATATGATAGATCAAATCTGACGAGAATATATTATTTCTGGACTGAGATTGCTACTTTGAGGCAAGGTACTCATTCAATTACTACTTACTATTCTAAGATGAAATTCTTTTGGGATGAAATGGATGTTTTAGCTCTTTTGCCTTCATGTGCCTATGAAGAATCTCTACCCTATGTTGCGCATTTGAGATCACAACGTTTACTATAATTCCTTACGGTACTTAATGAAACTTATAGTAATATAAGATGTAATCTGTTGGCAAGGAGACCTATAGTGTCTGTTAATGAAGTCCATGCTACTGTGACTCAAGAGGAAAGCCAGAGATGCTTGGGTATAGTTGATGTGAATATAGATCCCATAGCAATGTTAGCAGGAAAGACATACCAAGGTTTTAAGCCTAAAAACCTGGAATAATCTGTGAGCATTGTGGATATAAGGGGCATTTGAAAGAAAATTGCTACAAAATAGTTGGCTACCCGCAGGATTTTAAAAGCAAGAAGAAGATTCCACAAACTGGTGGATTTAGGACCTTTGCTAATTCCACAGTAGTAGGAGATGGTGGAAATATATCTTAAGGTCAAGGACAAGGTCATTTCCTCACAGAGCAGCATTACAAACAAATTCTAAGCATGCTGGACAAACCTACATCAAGTGAATGTGTTGGCAACATGATAGATAACATGACATGTATGATCTCACTGCTATCCAATACCTTTACCTCTGAATGAATAATTGACTCAGGGGAATCACACCATATCACATCATGTAAATAACTATTAACTACTTTTAAAACACTAAGAGATCAAAATAACATCAAGGTGCAAGTACCAACTGGTGGTAAAGCAGAGATTACAAGTGTAGGGGATGTAGTGATCCTAGGAAATTATAAACTTGAAAATGTTTTACATGTTCCAGACTTCAAGTTTATGTATAATTTTTTACATAAACTTTCCTGTGTAGCTTTGGGAGACCGTGTCAGAACTGCTGTCTATGTGATCAATAAACTACCATCTATAGTGTTGGAAGGCAAAACACCATTTGAAATTGTTATATTGGAGACCACATAAAATGGATCATCTTAGAGTGTTTGGTTGTCTCTGTTATGCAAGTAGGCCACCTAAAGGTGACAAATTTGCAGCAAGAGCCAGGAAGATAGTGTTTGTAGGATTGTAACGACCCAGTCAGTCATTTTAAGAGTTGTAGCCTCGTTCTTCCATTTACTGCTAATTCTATACTCTACAGTTGTTATATGACTTACCGGGGTAGTTAGTTCGGGTCTGGAGAGATTTCAGAATGAATTGAGATACTTAGTATCAAGGTTGAAAGCTTTAGTTGAAATGGTTAAGATGATGTTGACTTATGTGTTAATGAATCCGGATGGAGTTTGATGGTTCTGTTAGCTCCATTGGGTGATTTTGGACTTAGGAGCGTGTCCGGATTGTGACTTGGAGGTCAGTAGTGGAATTAGGCTTGAAATGATGAAAGTTGAAAATTTAGAAGTTTGACCGAGAGTGGAAATTGTGGTTACCAGGTTCGGATTGGAGTTCTGGGAGTTGGAGTAGTTCCTTGGTGTCATTTGTTAGTTGTGTGAAAATTTTGGGGCCAATCGGACATGATTTGATAAGTTTCAGCGTCGTTTGTAGAAGTTGGAATTCCTTATCTTCAGTAGGCTTGAATTGGGGTACGATTCGTGTTTTTTTATGTTGTTTGATGCGATTTGAGGACTTGACTAAGTTCGTATTGTGTTTTGGACTTGTTGGTGTGTTTGGTTGAGATCCTGAGGGCCTCGAGTTGATTTTGGATGTTTAACGGATCAATATTCGGACTTAGTGCCTTGCTGAAGCTGGGAGTTTTCGTGTGTGATCACACATGCGAAGGGTTGGCCGTAGGTGCGGAGCTGGGCTTGCTTGGGATAGGATGCATGTGTGAGGGTTAAGCCGAATCTGCGAGCCCGCAGGTGCGAGCAAGGCTCCGCAGATGCGGTGAAGAGGAGCTGGGCTAGTTTCGTAGAAGCGGATGTGAGGCCTCTTGTGTGGTCTCATGGGTGCGAGACCTTGGCTGCAGGTCGGGGGTTGAGTGTAAGTCCACAGGTGCGGACCCCTGACCGCAAAAGCGGTGCCGCAGAAGCAAAAAAGATGGACATAACCTTAAATTCAGAGATTCACAATTTTTCTTCATTTTGAACATTTCAAGCTCGGGATTGGGCGATTTTTGAAGGGTTTCTTGAGGTAATTCACTTGTCCTCATTGTTCGATAATCTTGTTTCCTCATTGAGTTTCCCTACTAGTTTGTGTGTATTTAAAGTGGAATTTGGGAGTTTGAGGATAGGGATTTGGAGAGTTTAATTTGGGGATTTGGGTGACGATTTGGTGTCAGATTTTGGTAAATTTGGTAGGGTTGGACTCGTGCTTGATTTAGTTTTCAGATTTTGTGACTTTTATCGGATTTCAAGACATGGTCCCGGGGGTCGGCTTTTGAGTCGACTTTTGACTTTTGATTAGTAACTTAGTATTTTTCTTATGGACTTAATTCCTTTAACTCGTGCTAATTATGTCAAACTGTTTGTGGCTAGATTCGGGGCATTTGGAGGCCGATTCGCGAGGAAAGGGCGTGTTAGAGTAGGGATTTGTACGGGTTGAGGTAAGTAACAGTTTTAAATTTGGTTCTGAGGGTATGAAACCCCGTATAATGTGTCATGTGATTGGTTTTGAGGTGATGCACATGCTAGGTGACGTGTATGTGGGCATGCACCGTAGTAATGGTGGCTTGGTCAATTCCATGGAACTGTGTAGTTGAATAATCTGTTGTTATCCGTATTTTTTCCATGTGTTATAGAAATTGAACTGCAAATCATGTTAGAAATTACGTTCAGGCTATGTGTTGGTACTGTAGGGACCCATAGAGGTTGTGTTACATGTTAAATTATTTTCTAATTGCTGCTTGTACTCATTCACAGTTTTACTTGTATATTATATCTCAGTCTCTATTATTCTTTATTGACGCATTATATCATTACTGTTTGGGTTGATTATCATGATTTATTTGAGAGCCCGAGAGACTAGAGAGATTGATGACTAAGTGAGGCTGAGGGCCTGATTGTGAGGATATTTATTGGAGCAGGCTGCACGATGCAACATGTTCTATTGATTTATGCCACAATTGTCTTGTTATAGTGCTTAGGCTGATGGAGCCCCTCCGGAGTTTGTACACCCTCCCTAGTGAGCGCAGGTACCTACCAAGTGCGAGTGACGAGTGCCGAGTGACTGAGAGAAATAAGAGAATATGAGAAATAAGTGACTGTGAGGTTAGAGTTAATGGGAAGACTGAGTGAACTTGACATGAATCAACTGTTTTGGCCTTAATTTTCGAACTCGAAAGCATGCCTATATTCCTTGTTGAAATTATTGTAATTGAACATATTTGTGAAGCTTGTCACCACTTTCAGTCCATTATTTAGTGTTGTTACTTACTAAGTTGGTTGTACTCACGCTACACCCTGCACTTTGTGTGTAAATCCAGGTGTTTCCGGACACGGTAGGTGTTGATTCTCTGTGCAACTTGATCGTTTTGAGATTACAAGGTAGCGCCCGGCGATCGCAGACCTTGTCTCTTCTTCCATATATTTTCGCTTTATGTATTTAGTTTCAGTATTTCATAGATAGTATTTCCAGACTTGTGTTGTACAAACGCTCATGTACTCAGGTGACACCCCGATGTTGGGAATTTCCATATTGGGTTTTGACTTTCTATCCAGTTTTTGAGAGTTTTGATGATTTAAACCTGTGTTATTTTATATTTTCATTTAGAAGTGTTGGAAGTATTTTTATGTATCCGCTTGCCTAGTACCACGTTAGCTCCCCAGATGCCCAGGGCTTCATGGATAAGTGCCAGCGGATAAGTATTTTGATGTATCCGCTTCACTATTTTGCAGTTTACTGGGGCTACCTTCAGATGGTGGGAGACTTATTAGAGGCGCAGGCCGGTCGGTGCAGCACCACTTTCATGGCAGGAGTTCTCCGTTCTCGTCTTGGAGAAGTTCATGCCAGAGTCTCGCAAGGAGGAGCTGCGCAGATAGTTTGAGCAGCTACGTCAGGAGGGCATGTCTGTGACTCGGTACGAGATGAGGTTTTCAGAGTTGGTTCATCACGCAATTTGGTTGGTTCCCACTTATAGGGAGAGGATTAGGAGGTTCATTGATGGCCTCACATATCAGCTGCAGTTGCTTATGACTCGGGAGAGGGTATCTGGTGCTACTTTCGATGAGGTGGTTGAAATGGTCCGTAGTGAGGAGAATGAGGAGAGGTAGGCCTAGAGGTCTCGAGGTTTGGATGGTTTCGGTGGTGTTCCTTCTGGAAGGCAGTCATACCATATCAGGGGTCGTCCTTATAGGCCCGCTATGACGACTCGTCCAATTCACCGTGGTGCATCATCCAGTCATGGTTCATACAGTGCTCGTCCGGGTCAGTCATCTCTCAGTTCCCTTCCAGCTCAAAGTTTATCCCGTGCTCCGTCGGTTTAGGGTTTATCTATGCCGGGTCCTTCTAGTAGTTATCTCAGTACTCAGGGCCCCCTTCAGTCCCCACCACCAGCACCGGGGAGCTGCTTCGAGTGCTGGGAGTTTGGGCATATGTGGAGGCAGTGTCCTCGTCGCCCAAGAGGGCCAGTGCAACAGAGGAGTCAAGCTACAACTTCTGCACCGGTTACTTCACCACTCACACAGCCAGCTCAGAATGAGGCCCAGGTAGCTAGAGGTCGCCCTAGATGGGGAGACCGATCAGGTGGCGGTCAGGCCCAATTCTATGCTATTCCTGTCAGGCCAGATGTTGTTGCTTTAGATGCAGTGATCACAGGTTTTGTCTCATTATGCCACATGGATGCTTCTGTATCAGTTGACCCTGGTTCCACTTATTAGTATGTATCATCGTATTTTTCTCATTATCTGGATATTCCCCGTGAGTCCTTAGTTTCATCTGTTCATGTATCTACGCTAATGGGCGATATTATTATTGTGGACCGTGTATACTGGTCGTGCGTAGTGACTATAGGGGATTGGTGACTAGAGTTGATCTCTTATTGCTTAGTATGGTTTGTTTCAACATGATCTTGGGTATGGATTGGTTGTCTCCATGTCATATTGTTATGGATTGTCACGCTAAGGCCGTGACATTGGCGATGCCGGGTTTCCAAGGATCAAATGGAGAGGTCCTCAAAATTATGTTCCTAACAGAGTGATTTCCTATTTGAAGGCCCAAGAGATGGTTGGGAAGGGTTGTTTATCTTATTTGGCATTTGTGAGGGATATTGGTGCTGATACCCCTACTATTGATTCTTTTCCGGTGGTACAAGACTTTCTAGGTGTTTTTCCTGCAGACATACCGGGCATGCCACCCGACAGTGAATTGACTTTGGTATTGACTTGGTGCCGGCCGCCTAGCCCATTTCTATGGCACCAGAAGAGTTTAAGGAATTGAAAGAGTAGCTTTTGGAACTTCTTGATAAGGGGTTTATTAGGCCTAGTGTGTTGCCTTGGGGTGCACTAGTTCTGTTTGTGAAGAAGAAGATGGTACTATGCGGATGTGGATCGACTATAGGCAGTTGAACACAGTTACAATCAACAACAAGTATCCTTTTCCGCGTATTGATGATCTATTTCACCAGCTTCAGGGAGCGAGAGTGTTCTCTAAGATTGATTTGACGTCTGGGTATAACATGTTGAAGATTCGGGACTCGAATATTCTAAAGAAAGCATTCATGACCCGTTATGATCGTTATGAGTTCCTTGTGATGTCTTTTGGGCTGACCAACGCCCCATCAACATTCATGCATCTGATGAACAGTGTATTTCAGCCTTATCTCGACTCGTTTGTCATAGTATTCATTGATGATATCCTGGTATACTCTCGTAGCCAGGAGGAGCATGCCCACCATTTGAGGATTGTGTTGCAGCGATTGAGGGAGGAGAAGCTTTATGCCAAGTTCTCCAAGTGTGAGTTTTGGATTAGTTTAGTGGCGTTCTTGGGGAACATGGTATCCAGTGAAGGGATTCAGGTGGATCCAAAGAAGATAGATGCGGTTCAGAGTTGGCCCAGGTCGTCCTCAGCTACAGAGATTCGGAGCTTTCTTGGTTTGGCAGGTTATTATCGATGCTTCGTAGAGGGTTTCTCGGCTATTGCATCGCCTTTGACCAAATTGGTCCAAAAAGGTGCTACTTTCAGCTGGTCGGATGCTTGTGAAGAAAGCTTTCAGAAGCTCAAGAATGCCTTGACCACAACCCCAGTTCTAGTTTTTCCTTCAACTTCAGGCTCTTATATAGTGTATTATGATTCTTCTCGGATTGGTATTGGGTGTGTCTTGATGCAGGAGGTTAGAGTGATCGCTTACGCTTCACGCCAGTTGAAGCCCCATGAGAAGAACTACCATGTCCATGATTTGGAGTTGGCTGACATTGTTCATGAATTGAAGATTTGAAGGTTACCTCTATGCCGTGTCTTGTTGATATCTCCACGGACAAGGATAAAACATTAGAATCACATTGAAAGCCATTCACAAGGTCTCAAGATAAGGAGAATCAAGACAAGGTTGTTGGGCTTCAATGGGAGATCAAGAAGGCGCTAATGGTGGAGGAAGAGCTCAAAATTTATGGAGAGGATTTAGTTATGTACTACACTCATTTCATGGTCCAAGTCCAAGTCCAAGAGGAGATAGATTGGGGTCCAAGCACCAGCCAAGAAGGGCCTAAATTAGGCGCCTAAATGAACCTACAAATGAGCTAACTTGGTTCCCAAGGAGGGGCGGCCAAGACATAAGAGATGGAGTTAAAGTTCCTTATTTTGTTACCTAGTTTGTTAGGACATATTTGAAATCTTTCCTCAGTAGTTAAAGTTTTGTTTTTATTTTTCTAAGATTATTGGAATTACTTTCCAAGATTGACTTGGTTTTTATTTCCTAGAGTTTTACCTTTTCCTGTGGTAGTTGGACTTGTTGTCCAAAGTAGTTTAGGACTTTATTTCCTTAATTTTTAGGTAGAATTTCGTGACCCCCTCCCTATATAAAAGGGTATCTTCTTTGTTTTTAGACATAGATTATTATAAATAAAATTTGTGAGATTTTTCTTGCACTCTTGTGTGTGGCTACTCTTGAATTTATTCTTCAACCTTCAAGACTCAACTTAAGGTGGTACGATTAAACTCTTTTGAAATATTAAATCATTTCTAGGTATTCATGAAAGGTGACAAGTTTAGGCTTATAGTTGTTCTTGTTATTCTAAAGGGTCGGGTTTCACAATCTATCTCTTGTTTTTAACTCTCTACCAAAGGCGATTAGTTCTTTGTTAGCTAATTGTTGTTGTTAGGATTCAACTTCAAGAATAGACTTCTTGAATTCAAGAAACTCTTCCTTGAATTCAATCTATCTTTAATTTTCCGTCTTTTTTTTGTTTCTTTATTTTCTTTTAGCTTCTGCACGTTTCTTGATTTTCTTTAGTTAATTTTTGGACCCCTATCGTGTTGTTATCAAGTGGTATCAGAGCATAGGCTAATCAAGATTTCAATCTTGATATCTTGATAATCTTGAGAGGTTCTTGAGCAAAAACAAAAACCAAAAAAAAAAAAAAAAGAAAAACGAAAAATCAGCCCAAAAAAAAGTGTTACTGCTCATTATTATTTTTAGAATTCAAGTATTCTTTGGTTTCCTAGTCAATAAAGGAAACAATAAGAGGGGATCCTTGTTCTTGAAGATTAAGGAAACTTCATTCCTTATTCTTATGGGTTTTGGGTTTCCTAAAATTCTTTCCTTCTTTTTTCCAACTAACCAATTCCTATTCTTCCTAGGTTTGGTCATTTACTTTTCTTTCTTTTTCTAACTCCACATTTTTATCACAAAGGGTTGTGACTAGTAAGGCTTATTAATAAATCTAAAGATTAAAGACCAAGAGTTGCATTGAGTGGAAAAAGGCAAGAGAGGTGAGAACATCAGAGGGAAAAGCCAAATTGAGAGATATATATTGCTTTGTTCAGGATGTCTCGTACAGGTAGTGATGACGAACAAAGCGTTCTTCAAGAAGCCAAAATCATAGGAAGGAATAATTTCACCTTGCAAGCTATGCACCAACAATTTGAAAGGTTGAATTTGCAATTCCAAGAGATGAGGGACACCATTGCTGAGCAAAATTTTATAATACCTGAACTTAGGAGGGGGTATAACGCTAGAACCCAAGCTAGGAGAAATGTACCCCCTGCTCCCAATCAACCTATCGATGATTTTAATGATGATATTGATTTTGATAGGGTAGGAAGAGATAGGAGGGGACAAAGAGGAATACTAGAAAATGATAATATAAGTAGTATAAAGATGAAGATGCCATCTTTCAAGGGAACAAGGGATCCAGACTTGTACCTTGATTGGGAGAGAAAAGTTGAAGCCATCTTTGACTGCCATAACTATTCTGAGGGTAAGAAGGTTAAACTTGCCGCTGTTGGGTTTTCTGAATATGCAACAATCTGGTGGAAAAAGCTTTCTAGGGACAGATTGTAATAAGGACAAGCTCTCGTTGCTACGTGGGCTGAGATGAAGAGGGTAATGAGGAAGAGATTTGTACCATCACACTTTCAAAAAGATCTACAAAAACGTATTCAAACTTTGAGGCAAGGGTCCATGTTTGTAGATGAGTACTTTAAGGCTATGTATATGTCTATGATCCAAGCTAATTTGTATGGAGGAAGAGGAGGCTACAATGGCTAGGTTTTTGAGCGGTTTAAATAAGGAAATAGTTGATGTAGTCGAATTACAATAATATGTAACTTTAGATGAGTTAGTTGAATTAGTTGTAAAGGTAGAAAGATAATACAAAAGGAGACAACAATATAGCTCATGGAGAAGCCGGCCAACTACTATTCCAAAGAAGCAATAACCTAAATTTGAGGAGGCACCTACTTTTAAATTCCATGAAGACAAGGGCTCCGCAAATTGGAATCCAAGGATGGGGGTACGCCTTTTATGCCTAAAACTTCTTCTTCTACTTCTTCTATTCAATGTCTCAAGTGTCAAGGGAGATGACATAAGACTTATGAATGCCCAAGTAGAAGAAACATTCTAATCAAAGAGGATGGGGTATCTGAGAGTGAAAAAAGTGAACCAAGTGAAGAACAAGAAGAAAACTTTGTAGAGAGTGAAGAAGGAGAAGAGATGGAGTACATTGATAGTGGGGTGAATTTTGTTGTTAGGAGGCTTATGCAAATTAATTTGGATCACTCTAATGAATAACAAAGGGAAAACATATTCCATACTGGGTGTCAGATTAAAGATAAATTTTGTTTTATGATAATTGACAATGGGAGTTGTGCTAATGTTGTGAGTGCATATTTGGTGGAAAAGTTAGGGTTGGAATGAACGAAGCACCCTAGACCTTATAAGTTGAAATGGTTCAATTATAGTGGAGAGGTCAAGGTAAATAAGCAATGCATGGTCTCTTTCAAGATTGGAAGGTACACTGACGAAGTTTTATGTGATATAGTACCCATGCAAGCTTGTCATATCTTGTTGGTGGTGCCTGCGGCAATATGATAGGAGTGCTTTTCATTATAGGAGGAAAAATAGATACTCTCTTGAGCATAATGGCAAGAAGTACATTCTTGCACCTTTAACTCCCCAAGTTTATGAAGATAAAAAAAAGATGAAATAATCAATGGGGAAACATGGGGAGATCAAAATGAGAGACTAAAAGGAAAGAAAAAGAGGGAAAATATCAAAATGAGGTGTGAGGAGAGAGAGGGCAGCAAAGAGAGAAAGGAAAAGGTGGGGAAGAGTGAAAAAAAGAAAGCATTGGTGAGAGGAAAAAGGCTAAGATTGAAACAAAAAGTGAGCCTTGCAAAAGCCAAAGAGTGTTTAATTGAAAAAAATGAGGGGCTACCTATTATCTTGCTCACTTATAAGGAAGTTTTGCTTAATAATGATTCACTAACATCCTCTTTGCCTAGTGTTATTTCTAATTTTTTGCAGTATTTTGAAGATGTTTTTCCTAAGGATCTTCCTAAAGGTTTACCGCCTGAAAGAGGAATAGAGCATCAAATTGATTTTGTGCAGGGATCACAAATTCGTAATAGGCCTACTTATAGGAGCAATACCGAAGAAACAAATGAATTGCAAAGACAAATAGAAGAGCTGCTTGATAAGGGATTTGTAAGAGAAAGCATGAGTCCCTATTCTGTGCCTGTGCTTTTGGTGCCAAAGAAGGATGGCACTTGGAGAATGTGCGTGGATTTACGCACCATTAATAAAATAACGGTAAAGTATCACCATCATATTCCTCGTTTAGATGATATTCTTGACCAATTGCATGGTTCTCAAATATTCTCTAAATTTGATTTGAAGAGTGCATTTCACCAAATTAGAATGAATCCTGGAGATGAGTAGAAAACTTCCTTTAAAACTAAATATGGATTGTATGAATGATTAGTAACGCCATTTGGGTTAGCTAATGCAACTAGTACTTTCATGAGGTTAATGAACCATATCTTTAAAGATATTCATGAAAAATTTGTAGTCGGTTATTTTGATGATATTATGATCTTTTCCAAATCTTTAGAAGAGCATGTCGAACATTTGAAACAAGTTTGTAATGTGCTTAGGGAGAAACAACTATATGCAAATCTATCCAAGTGCACTTTTTGTGTAGATAATGTAGTTTTCATTGGTTTTGTTGTGAGTTCTAGAGGTGTTGAGGTAGATAAAGATAAAATTAAAGTGATTAAAGATTGGCCTGCACCTAAGAAATTACTGAAGTTAATAGTTTTATAGACTTTCTAGCTTTTATAGGAGATTTGTTAGAGATTTTAGTTCAATTACTGCACCTTAACTGAAGTCATTATGAAGGATAAGGTATTTAATTGGGGAAATGAACAAGATCATGCATTTAATATTTTGAAGGATAAATTGTGTTCTGCTCCTTTGTTACAATTACTTGATTTTAATATGTCATTTGAAATTGAATGTGATGCATCTGGTAGAGGTATTGGGGATGTTTTACTGCAAGATTCTAAACCAATCGCTTATTTTACTGACACGTTGAATGGGGCTGTATTGAATTATTCTACTTATGATAAAGAATTGTATGTCTTGGTAAGGGCTCTTGCTACATGGCAACATTATTTGTGGCCAAAGGAGTTTGTGTTAAAAATTGACCATGAGTCTTTAAGATACTTGAAAAACCAGGGTAAATTGAGTAGAATACATGCCAAATGGGTTGAATTCATTGAGACATTTCCTTATGTGATTAGCTACACGCAAGGTAAAGACAATATAGTTGCTGATGCGCTTTCAAGAAAGTACGCTCTTGCGTCTACTCGTACTTCTAAATTGATGGGATTTGATAATATTAAGGATTTATATGTTGATGATACTGATTTTGATGTAGCATTTTCGGCATGTTTAAATGGGCCTTTTGAGAAGTATAATCTGAAAGATGTGTTTCTTTTTAAAGAGAATAAGCTTTGTGTTCCTAATTGTTCTTTGCGAAAAGTTTTTGTGATGGAAGCACATTGTGGGGGGGGGGGGGGGGGGGGGGGGGGGGGGGGGGGGGGGGGGGGGGGGGGGGGGGGGGGGGGGGGGGGGGGGGGGGGGGGGGGGGGGGGGGGGGGAGCTTATGGGACACTTTGGGGTGCCTAAAACACTTGACATCCTTGACGAGAATTTTATTTAGCCTAATATGAGAAATGATGTAGAAAGATTTTGTGCTCAATATCTTGACTGCAAACAAGCTAAATCTAAAGTATTGCCACATGATTTATACTCGCCATTGTGCCTATTTCACCTTGGATTTATATTTCTATGGAATTTGTGTTAGGATTGCCTAGAACAAAGTATGATAAGAATAGCATCTTTGTTGTGGTAGATAGGTTCTCAAAAATGGCTCGTTTTATTCCTTGTTTAAAGACTAATGATGCTTCTCATGTAGTTGATTTATTTGTTAGAGAAGTTGTTAAATTGCTTGGTATACCTCGAACTATTGTTAGTGATAGGGATGTTAAGTTTCTAAGCCACTTTTGGCGTGTGCTTTGGGGAAAACTGGGAACAAAATTATTATTTTCTACTTCTTGTCATCCACAAACTGATGGAAAAACTGAGATAGTAAATAGAACCTTAGGAAATATGTTAAGGGTTGTTCTAAAAGGAAAATTAACTTCTTGGGAGGATCGCTTTCCTATGGTAGAATTTGCTTACAGTCAAACTATTCATTCATCTACTGATTATTCCCCTTTTGAAGTTTTTATGGCTTTAACCCCCTTACACCCCTAGGACTTATTGCTTTTGCCTACTGATGAGATGGTTATTCTTGATGGAAAAAAGAAAGCTGATTTGATGAAGACTATTCATGAGCTTATGAGACTTGCAATTGAAAGGAAGAATGAGCAAACAACTTTACAAAGAAATAAAGGTCGAAAACCAGTTATCTTTGAGACTGATGATTTGGTTTGGGTTCATATGAGGAAGGAGAGATTTCATTAAAAAAGGAAGACAAAATTTCACCCTAGAGGAGACGGTCTATTTAAAGTACTTGAAGGATTGGAGATAATGCTAACAAATTGGACCTTCCAGGTGAGTTTCAAGTAAGTGCTACTTTCTAACTTATCCTTGTTTGATGTAAGTTCAAATTCGAGGACGAATTATTTTCAAGGGGAGGGGAATGATAGCTCCACGGACAAGGATAAATCATTAGAAGCACCATGAAATCCATTCACAAGGTCTCAAGCTAAGGAGAAGCAAGACAAGGTTGTTGGGCTTCAGTGGGAGATCAAGAAGGCGCTAACGGCGGAAGAATATTTCAAGAATTATTGAGAGGATTTAGATAAGTGCTGCACTCATTTAATGGTACAAGTCTAAGTCTAAGAGGAGGTAGATTGGGTTCCAAGCACCAACCAAGAAGGGCCTAAATTAGGCGCCTAAATCAACCTACAAAGGATCTAACTTGGCACCCAGGTCAGCTCAAGGAGGGGCGACTAAGACATAGGAGAAGGAGTTAAAGTTCCTTATTTTGTTACCTAGTTTGTTAGGGCATATTTTATGCTTTCCTAGGTAGTTAAGGTTTTGTTTTATTTTTCTAAGATTATTGGAATTACTTTCCAATATTAACTTGGTTTTTATTTTCTAGAGTTTTACCTTTTCCTATGGTAGTTGGACTTGTTGTCCAAAGTAGTTTATGACTTTATTTCCTTAATTTTTAGGTAGAATTTCGTGACCCCCTCCCTATATAAAGGGGTATCTTCTTTGATTTTAGACTTAGACTATTATCACTAAAAATTATGAATTTTTTCTTGCACTCTTGTATGTGGCTCTTGGATTTATTCTTCAACCTTCAAGACTCAACTTAGGGAGGTACGATTAAACTCTTTCAAAATCTTAGATACTTTCTAGGTATTCAAGAAAGGTGATAAATTTAGGCTTATTGTTGTCTTGTTATTCTAAAGGGCCGGGTTTCACAATATATCTGTTGTTTTTAACTCTCTACCAAAGGCGATTAGTTCTTTGTTAGCTAATTGTTGTTGTTAGGATTCAAATTCCAGAATAAACTTCTTGAATTCAATCTATCTTTAATTTTCCGTATTTTTTTTGTTTCTTTATTTTTTTTTTTAGCTTCTGCACGTTTCTTGATTTTATTTAGTAATTCTTAGACCCATATCATATTGTTATCACTTGTGAGATATTTACAGATCATCGAAGTCTCCAACACTTGTTCAAACTGAGGGATCTAAATTTGAGGCAGCGGAGATGGTTGGAGCTGCTAAAGGATTATGATATCACCATTCTGTATCATCCTGGGTAAGCCAATGTGGTGCCCGATGCCTTGAGTTGAAAGGCGGTGAGTATGGGTAGCCTTGTATTCATTCCTGTTGGTGAGAGATCGCTTGCAGTTGATGTTCATGCCTTGGCCAACCAGTTCGTGAGATTAGATATTTCAGAGCCCAACCGGGTTCTAGCTTGTGTGGTTTCTTGGGTTTCCTTATATGATCGCATCAACGAGCGTTCTTATGATGATCCTCATTTGCATTTCCTTCAATACACGGTTCATTACAGTGATGACAGAGATGTTACTATTGGGATGATGGGGTGTTGAGGATGTAGGGTCGGATTTGTGTGCCCAATGTAGATAGGTTACGTTAGTTGATTCTTGAGGAAGCCCATAGCTCGGGGTATTCCATTCATCCGGGTGCTGCGAGGATGTACCAGAACTTGAGGCAACACTACTGTTGGAGAAAAATGAAGAAGGATATAATGGGGTTTGTAGCTCGGTGCCTTAACTTTTAGCAGGTAAAGTATGAGCACCAGAGACCAGGTGGATTCCTCCAGAGGCTAGAGATTCCAGAGTAGAAATGGGAGCGGATCACCATGGATTTTGTAGTTGGGCTCCCACGGACTTCAAGGAAGTTTGATGCTATTTGGGTGATTGTGGATCGACTGACCAAGTCCGTGCACTTTATTCCAGTTGGGACTACTTATTATTCAGAGAAGTTGGCTAAGATTTACATCTGTGAGATTGTTCCCCTCCACGGTGTGCCGATGTCCATCATTTCATATCGGGGCACGCCACTTACATCGCAGTTTTGGAGAGCACTGTAGTGAAAGTTGGGTACCGAGGTTGAGTTAAGTATAGTATTTCACCCTCAGACGGATGAACAGTCTGAGCGCACTATTCAAATATTGGAGGACATGCTACGCACTTGTGTCATTAATTTCGGGGGTTTATGGGATCAGTATTCGCAGCTCGCGGAGTTTGCCAACAACAAAAACTAACAGTCGAGCATTCAGATGGCCCCGTATGACTTTGTATAGGAGAAAATGTCGATCTCCGGTGGGTTGGTTTGATCCAGGTGAGGCTAGGCTATTGGGTAATGAATTGGTTCATGATGCTTTGGAAAACGTTAAACTAATTCAGGATCGGCTTCGCATGGCGCAGTCTAGACAGAAGAGATGCGCCGATAGGAAGGTTCGTGATCTTGATTTCATGGTTGGGGAGAAGGTATTGCTCAAGGTTTCACCTATAAAGGGTGTTATGAGGTTCGAAAGAAGGGCAAGTTAAGCCCTCGGTATATTGGGCCGTTTGGGGTACTTCAGAGGATCAGAGAGGTGGCTTACAAGCTTGCCTTGCCACCTAGTTTGTCGAGTGTGCATCCAATGTTTCATGTTACTATGCTCCAGAAGTATGTCGGGGATCCATCTCATGTTTTGAATTTAAACATGGTTTAGTTGGATGATGATTTGACTTGTGATGTGCAGCCGGTGTCCATTTTGGATCGGCAAGCCCAAAAGTTGAGGTCAAAGCACATAGGTTTAGTGAAGGTGCAGTTGGGAGGTCAGCCAGTTGAGGAGGCTACTTGGAAGACCGAGCGAGAGATGCAGAGAAGATATCCATGCCTATTTGAAACTCCAGGTATGTTTCAAAACCCGTTCGAGGACGAACATTTGTTTAAGAGGGGGAGGATGTAACGACCGGCTAGTCGTTTTGAGATTTTTAGCCCCATTCCCCCATTTACTGCTCATTCAATACTTTACAGTTGTTATGTGATTTTACGGGGTAGTTGGTTCGGGACCGGAGAGTTTCCCGAATGAATTGAAACACTTAGTCTCAAGGTTGAAAGCTTAAGTTAAAATGGTTGACCGGATGTTGACTTATGTGTAAACGACTCCATAATGGAGTTTTGATGGTTCCATTAGATCCTTTGGTGATTTTGGAATTAGGAGAGTGTCCGGATTGTGATTTTGAGGTCCGTAGTGGAATTAGGCTTGAAATGACGAAAGTTGGAAATTTAGAAGTTTGACCGAGAGTGGAATTTGTGGTTACCCAGCTCAGATTGGAGTTCTAGGAGTTGGAGTAGATCCGTGGTGTCATTTGTGACTTGTATGCAAAATTTGGGGTCAATCGGACGTGATTTGATAGGTATCGGCGTCGTTTGTAGAAATTGAAATTCCTTAGCTTCAATAGTCTCGAATTGGGGTGCAATTTGTGTTTTTTTAATGTTGTTTGATGTGATTTGAGTGTTAGGCTAAGTTTGTATCATGTTTTAGGACTTGTTGGTGTGTTTGGTTAAGGTCCGGGGGGCCTTGGGTTTATTTCGGGTAGTTAACGAATCAAAATTAAGACTTAGTACCTTACTGAAGCTGGTAGTTTTCTGGTGTGATCGCACCTGCGAGGGGTTGGCCGTAGGTGCGATGAAGCAGGTGAGGCTGGAGTTGCGCAGGTGCGGAGCTGGGCTGGCCTGGGGTAGGACGCATGTGCGAGGGTTAAGCCGTATCTACGAGCCCGCAGGTGCGAGCAAGGCTCTGTAGATGCGGTGAAGAGGAGCTGGGCTATTTTAGCAGAAACGAATGCGGGGCCGCAGGTGCGGTCTCACAGGTGGAAGACCTTGGGCGCAGAAGCGGAAGGTTGGGGGTTGAGTGTAAGTCCGTAGGTGCGGACCCCTGATCGCAAAAGCAGTGCCGTAGAAGTAGCTAAATGAAACGCATAAGCGAAAAGGAAGGACATAACCTTAAATTCAAGGTTTCACGATTTTTCTTCATTTTGAACATTTCAAGCTCAGGATTGGGCGATTTTTGCGAGGATTATCGAAGGGTTTCTTGAGGTAAGTCACTCGTGGTCATTTTTGTTCGATAATATTGTTTCCCGATTGAGTTTCCCACCTAGTTTGTGTGTATTTAAGGTGGAATTTGGGAGTTTGAGGCTAGGGATTTGGTGAGTTTAATTTGGGGATTTGAGTGACTATTTGGTGTCGGATTTTGGTAATTTTGGTATGGTTAGAGTCGTGGTTGATTGGGCTTTCGGGTGAATTTTATCAGATTTCTAGACATGGGCCTAGAGGCCGGCTTTTGACTTTTGACTAATAACTTAGTGTTTTTCTTATGGAATTAATTTCTTTAGCTCGCGTTGATTGTATCGAACTGTTTGTGGCTAGATTCAGGAATTTGGAGGCCGATTCGCGAGGCAAGGGCGTGTTGGAGTAGGGATTTGCACGAGTTGAGGTAAGTAACAGTTCTAAATTTGGTTCTGACGGTATGAAACCCCGTATTTTGTGTCATGTGATTGGTTTTGAAGTGACGCACATGCTAGGTGACGGACATGTGGGCGTACACCATAGTAATGGTTACTTTATCAATTCCATGGAACTATATAGTTGAATAATCTGTTGTTATCCGTATTTTCTCCATGTGTTATAGAAATTGAACCGCAAATCATGTTAAAAATCACGTTTAGGCTATGTGTTAGTACTGTAGGGACCCCCAGAGGCCGTGTTACATGTTAAAGTATTTGCTAATTGCTGCTTGTACTCAGTCACAGTTTTACTTGCATATTATATCTTAGTCTTTATTGTTCTTTATTGATGCATTATATCATCGCTGTTTGGGCTAATTATCATTATTATTTTGAGACCCCGAGAGACTGGAGAGATTGATGACTAACTGAGGTCGAGAGCCTGATTGTGAGGATATTTATGAGAGCGGGCTGCATGCCGCAACATGTTGTATTGATTTATGCCACGATTGGCTTGTTATAGCGCTTGGGCTGAAGGAGCCCCTCCGGAGTTTGTACACACTCCCAATGAGCGCATGTACCTACTGAGTGCGAGTGCCGAGCAACTGAGAGAATGTGAGGAATGAGTGACTATGAGGTAGGAGTGAATGGGAGGATTGAGTCACTATTGCTGTGAGATTTTACACTTGATTCATTACTGTTGCACTTCGGCTGGCATATAACATTGTCATGTAATTTCTGAGAGATATCATATCTTGATTCAAATGAACTTGACATGAATCAACTATTTTGGCCTTAATTGTCGAAGTTGAAAGCTCCTATCTTCCTATGTTGAAATTGTTGTAATTGAACAATATTTATGAAGCTTGTCAAAACTTTTAGTCCATTATTTAGTCTTGCTACTTACTGAGTTGGTTGTACTGACGCTACATCCTGCACTTCGTGTGCAAATCTAGGTATTTCCAGACATAGTGGGTATTTATTCTCAGCGCAGCTTGATCGTTTGGAGATTCCAAGGTAGCTACCAGGCGTTCGTAGACCTTGTCTCTCCTTATCTATCTTTCCACTTTATGTATTTAATTTCAGTGTTTCATAGACAGTATTTCCAAACTTCTGTTGTATTGACGCTCATGTACTCAATGACACCCCGATGGTGGGAATTTCCGTATTGGGTTTTGACCTTCTATCCACGTTAGGCGGCATCACGACAGGCTAAGTTTTGGATCATGACAAGTTGGTATTAGAGTCTAGGTTACATAGGTCTCACGAGTCATGAGCAGGTTTAGTAGAGTCTTACAGATTGGTATGGAGACGTCTATACTTATCTCCGAGAGGCTGCCGAATCCTTAGGAAACTTCACATTCTTGTATTCTTGTCGTGCGGATTTGTTGATTCCGGCAACTAAACTTCTGTTATTTTCTCACAGATGGTGAGGACACTTGCTGCCGAACTGGAAGGACAACCACCGTACCACCTGCTAGGGCCATGAGAGGCCAAGGCCGCGGTAGGGGAAGAGGTACAACTCGTACAGTAGCTAGAGCAGCGCCTGCATATCCACCAGTTGCTCCAGCTCCGGAGCAAGTACCAGATACGGTTGAGCCAATGGGGCTAGCTCAGCCACCAGCTGTGCCCATTGTGATTCCAGGCCTTCAGGAGGGCACGAGCTCCAGGCACGAGCTCCAAGCATCAGCTCAGACACAAGTGACTCAATTGTTGATTCACAGGAACTTTGTGATACAACACCAGATACATGAGAACAAGAAGATCAAATGCAATCAGATGAAGCTCCTCCATCTGCATCATCTGATCAGAATGTAGTTCAACAACTTGATCATACTGAAATTCAACAATATGAACAGGCAGTAGAAGAATACCAAGCTAATACGTTACATAATCATGCACAGGAGAGCACATATGCAACACCAAGTAGAGTAGCCAGACCACCAATTTGGTTCAGTGACTATGTTACTTCTATCAAGCCAAGAGCACATAGTTTATATCACATTTCACAATATGTTGCCTATTCTCATCAGTTCTAGTTATTAAGATTATTTGGGTTCTTTTTCGGCGCCAACAAAATCTAGATCCTTTAAGGAGGCCTCCACAAATCCTAAATGGATTCAAGAAATGCAACAAGACGTGGATGCATTGGAAGGCAACATGACTTGGAAATGTGTACCACTACCTACTGGGAAGACAGCCATAGGCTCAAAGTGGGTATACAAAATAAAACATAAGGCCAATGAAGAGATAGACAAGTACAAGGCTAGATTAGTGGACAAAGGATACACACAACTGGAAGGTCTAGACCATGAGACCTTTTTCCCAGTGGCAAAAATGGTTACTGTACAAACAGTAATCAGTTTCACAGCTTCAAGGAACTGGTTCTTGTGCCAAATGGGTGTCAACAATGCTTTTCTTCAAGGAGATTTATATGAAGAGGTCTATATGGACTTACCACAAGGCTTCCATAGACATAGGGAGTATAAGGTCTGTAAATTGCTGAAGTCCCTATATGGGATCAAGCAGGAATCAAGACAATGGAACATCAAACTTACTACTGTTCTATTGGAAGCTGGATACTGTCAAAGTCCACATGACCATTCTCTATTCACCAAGAAGAAGGGAGATTGTATTGTGATCATCTTGATTTATGTGGATGATATCCTCATCACTGGGAGTAGCAAGGACTTATTGATGAGGCTAAGCAGACTCTACACAATAATTTCAAAGTAAAGGATTTACATAAGCTCAAATATTTCTTGGGAATTGAAGTGCTCGAATCACAGCAATGGGTACTACTTAAACATAGGAAATATGCCTTAGAGTTAGTGTCACATGTAGGATTAAGTGGTGCAAAGCCAGTCTCCACACCACTTGAAGCCAACATCAAACTAATCACTACAGAATATGACAAGCTGATAGGATATACAGATGACCCTCAATTGGAATACAAAAGCAACTATCAAAAATTGGTGGGGAAACTAATTTATCTAACAATCACAAGGCCAGATATCTGCTTCACAGTGCATGTTCTTCGCCAATTCATGCAACAACCAAAGAGGTCTTACTAGGATGCTGCATTAAGAGTGATCAAGTATATTAAAGGATGTCCTGGTTTAGGGATATTCTTATCTAAGAACTACACAACTAACTTGACTGCATTCTGTGATGTTGATTGGGCTGCATGTCCTAACACTAGGTGCTCTGTCACAGGATATGCCATCAAATTAGGTGGCTCCTTGATCTCCTGGAAGGCGGAGAAACAACATACTGTCAATAGAAGCTCAACAGAAGCTGATTGTCGAAGCATGGCAACTTGTGTAGCAGAAATTGTGTGGCTGATTGTTCTGTCACAGGACCTAGGAGTGTCCATTTTTAGACCAGTTCCACTTCATTATGATAGTAAAGTAGCCATCCAAATTGCTGCAAATCCCACATTTCATGAAAGGACAAAGCATATTGACATCGATTGTCAATTTGTACGTGAGAAAGTGAAGGAAGGAATGATTCAAACCAATTATCTTGCTACCCAGTCTCAGACTGCATACCTGTTAACTAAAGGGTTGGGTGTAAGCCAACATCATCTACTTCTCCAAGTTAGGAGTGTTCGATGTCTTCCACCCTCCAGCTTGAGAAGGAGTATTAAAATATGGAAGCAATTGTATAATTGTTAGTCGGTAGTTAGAAGTGGTTAGCTGTTAATGAGTTGTCAATTAGCTGTTAATAGTTAGTTAACAGAGTTAGTTAAAGTCACGTGAAAGAGAAGAGCTACCAGCTATATAAACATGTACATGTATAATCATTTCTATTTGAGCTAACATAGTTTCTTCCCTCCTCCCTCTGTTCTCTCCACAAATTGATCAAAATCCCTAATTATAGTAGATAATTTCACAGTTCATGCAATCTGTATTTATTTATTGAGCTTCTTATTTTCTTTATTGCAAACGAAGTGAACACTATTAATGAGGTAATTAATTATATTGCATGCTTCTCTCACGAATTGTTAGAGAAGAGCAAGGGGAACGAAAGACATTAGTAAGATATATGTATAGAGGATACAAACCTTAGCAAGGTAGATTGCTAGCCATCCAGCAGAGCATATTATAGATGATAGCCTCATGGCCTGATAAGGATTCAACGTAAAACAATTCAAGATTTATTAGGCAGGATGGTGATAATGCCCAGATTACTTTTATCTCGTTAGAACAAAGTATAAACATTAATTATTTTAATAATAATAATACAGAATCTAATAGAACACCTCTAATCGTGTTGAGTTCTTTTCTGGTGAACTTTCCTCTAATATAGTAGATCCAGATGGTTGCCACATGTACAACAAAGGTCTAGATTTATTTCAAATTAAATAACAACCTAACTCAAGTATAATTAGGTAATTCCTTCGTCCCAATTTGTTTGGTACAATTCGAATTTCGAGAATCAATATTTTCAATTTTGATCGTGCATTTGGACATAGAATTTTTAAGTTTTTGAAATAAAATTTATATATTTAAAAAAAAAAAACTCGCTTGACTCTAGAAATTCAAACTTTATCAAACTAATTGGGACAGAGGGAGTATCAGTTTCTCCATCCCAATTTACGTTGTGGTTTTTCATTGGACATGAAATTTAAGGGAAAAGAAATTTTTAAAGCTTGTGGTCTAAAATAAGTTATAGATATTTGTGTGATTATAAATCATTTTATTAAAAATAAAATAAGAAATTTATAGTTAAGTTACTTGTATATGTAAACATATGATATTTTTTTTGTGACAGACTAAAAAGTAACTAACATCACATAAATTGGAATAGAGAGAAAGATTTAGGTTAAAGCAAAGCTAAACAATCAACAATTAATATTGTGGTTAATCATCTAACACCCTTACTAGAGGGAAGTTCAACAAGGATTTACATTTATTAGTACTGTTGCAATACAATTTCTTAAAGCACTTACTCCTTTGCGGCCTAGAAGATCTGCAATCCGTCCCGCAGTGATTGCACCAAGCATTCCACCAATTGTTAATATTGACCCAAATACTGAATACTGCATTGACAAAAGTTAAGATGAAGAAATTATATGTAAATACACCACTTCTCTTAATTTATTTTAAACCTTCCCATAGGTTTCTGTTTTGAGACTTCCCAAAGGTTAATATAATATATTAGGACTTGTTGGTATGTTTGCTTTAAAACCTGAGGTGCTCAACGGGTGTCTCGGCGCACTCAAAGCCATGTTTGGAGTAACCGATTTTTCTGATGTATTTGGCGCACCGCGGTCGATTAGAGAGGAGTCAAAGGTCCAAACGATTTGGAATTCACAAGACACGAGGGCAGGGGCGGATGCAATGTGGTAGATGCGGGTTCAACTGAACTCATAACTTTCGACGCTGAGTAGAAATTTATGTGTAAAAATTCATTAAATATTGCAAAAATAATGGATATGAACCCATAATTTTAAATTATAATGGGTTCAGTATTAAAAATCTTAAAAGTTGAACCCATAGAGTTTAAATCCTAGATCTGCCTCTGACGAGGGCCTTATCATGATCATGCAAGTCTAGAAGCGGCTTAATCGCTATCATAAGGCTAGTGCCACAATCACATACAAGGACCACCTAAAGTATAAAATGCTGAGTTTTAGGATTTATTTTCTGCCACTACCATGTTGGAACATATTGAGCTCGGCTTCGGATGATTTTGAGCAAGGTTTTTACCTACAAATTAGAGGTCAATGTTCTAAACACCAATTTGAGTTTATTACCTAATCTTTTTTACCCCTAAAGCATGAATTTTGAAGGTGGAATTTGGGAATATTTGGATTAGGACCTAAAACCACCTAAATTGAGATTTGAACATATGAGTGGATTCATAATAAAATCTAACCATTTTATTTTTTTCCGGAGTTTGATTGTGTAAGGCCTATGATTAACTTTGTGGGTTGATTTTGACTTGAACGAGTTTTATAGCCTGTTTGGCCAAGCTTTTATTTGGGCCAAAAATATTTTTTTGGCCAAAAGCACTTTTGGCCAAAAATTGAGGTGTTTGGCAAAGCTTTTGGAAGGAAAAAAATAATTTTGAGGAGAAGTAGAAACAATTTTTGAGAAGTAGAAAAAAATAGCTTCTTTCCAAAAGTACTTTTGAGAAAAATACACTTAAAAGCAGTTTTCAAAAGCTTGGTCAAATACTAATTACTGTTCAAAAGTGCTTTTCAAATTAATTAGCCAAACACAAATTGTTTCTCGCCAAAAGCACTTTTTTTAAAAGTACTTTTGAGAAAAGCACTTCTCAAAATAAGCTGATTTTAGAAGTTTAGCCAAACATGCTATAAATAGGCGTTTGGACCTAAGAATTGTACAATTCCAAAAAATGGTGAAATTTTTTGTCAAGTAAAAATGGTATTTGAAATTTAGAGTTGCGTTAGGACATAAATTTTAGTTTGGGTTGTTTTTGAAGTTTTGCGAGTGATTTGAGAGAAAATTTTGAAAAATAGCTTTTTGGAGTTTTTCAAATTTTCGAAAATTTTCAAAATGCATTTTCAAGTGAAAATAAAATTTTTATGAACAAACGTTTATTTCGGAAAAAAATGAATTTCTTTTGAAAAAAAAAACAAATTTTTTTTTATGTCCAAACGGGCTCTTAAATGAACAAGCTAACATAGTCTTCTTTTAGTGTAAAGTATCTTTAGGTTCTATTAACATGGGATGCTCATTTGTGAAGGAACGGTCATGTCAATCCACAAATAGGATAGAGAAGTTAGATATTAAGCCCCCTTTCCTCTGTATTTTTTGGTTTTACCAATACACGGGTACGGGTACGGCCAAACCCTCCTCCACCTTTAGGAGGTTTTTGATAAATAAAAATTAAAAAGACGAGTTCTAAATTATGAAATTGAGTTCAATAGCATCAATGAAGTTTATTTAGTAATCTTTTGACTATATCAAAGTCATTTGGTGGATTTGGAGCGAGTAAAGGGCGTCCTTGAACGCTAGTGCTTACTGGAACAAAGGTTAGTTAGGGCTTTAACCTCAATGAGGGAATTAATCCACCCAATTTGATATTGTTTAACATATACTATGTAATTAGGTCCGGATGACTAACAATAACTTTAGGGAATTCGTGATAACATATATTAGCCAGCCATAATTAACGGGATTCATGATCTAGATTATCCTTTAATTATTTCTAGTCCCTACTTAGTAATTAGTCTCCAATAATAACAATCAACCTTTGCTCTATTTTGATTTTAGATTAATATAGTAAAAATTGTGATTGTGAATACGTTTTGCTTTCTATGGTTTGACACTTACGGGTCATTTGGTTTTAATACGGCTTATGCCGGGACAAGTTATGCTGGGATTAGTTATCTTGGTATTATTTTTTATCCGCTGTTTGATATGTTGTATTAAAAATGATAATTGCATAGTTTCTAATAAGAAGGTATAAGTTATTCCGACATTAATTACCTCACCCTTTACAAGGTATAAGCTATTCCGGTACTAATTTTAATTTCGGAATAACTTATACCAGATTTGCTAACCAATCAAAATATTTAGGTAATATTAAATTTTTATACTAGCACTATACCTTTTTATACCTCATACCAAACGGTCCCTTAGAGCACTTTCAATAGTTATAATTTAACTAGCCTCGTTTCCTAATGGATCAAATTTAGATTATATACGGTATAATAGTGGAGCAAATTTAGCAGAGGCCATGCATTATTCATTAAACTTGGTGTATGGCCACTTGAGCATCTTATTTTTGCTAGTGTAATATTATAAGGAGAATCTTACAGAAATGTCTCAAAAAAGTCCCAACTTATTAACCTCTAGTTATTAATTATAGACTTATCAAAACTAGCCAAGTATATATAAAAATTGAAAACCTAAAGAAATAAGGTTCTTTTTCTCTAAGATTCACACACAAAGATCTCCGTTCATATTTTCAAGCGTGATTAGCAACATTAGATACAAGACGAAAAGAAAATTTCATGGATGAAGTAGCAAATAAAGTGATGTAATACAAAAAAATATATACAAGATTCCAAAAAACTTAGCCAAAAAGGATATTTTTTCAATGGGTATGGTTGAGATTCATTGAGAACATATAGATGAGTCAATATATAAGATTTGAGGAAGATTGGAGGTAATTTGGACTGATTTAGTGTTAAAATTCGTAGTTAAAATCGCGTTGCGACACATGTATCAAACATGTATCACGCATGTATCTCACACGCAAGTATACATGGACATTCATCTTCTACTTCGAATTTTCAATTTAAACCACCTCAAAACTCCACCAAATCATCTCAAAACTTAGATTCAAGCTCCTTAAGATGTACCAAATCTATTCTAATAACAACCACTCAAAAGAAAGCAAAATTTGATCCTTTTTTGGCTACAAATAGCTAAATGGCTAATACTGGCAATATTTTATGAATTGACCAATTTTTATAATAAGCTACTTATAAATGGAAATAGTTGGTATTTTCTCTATTATAAGCATATTTCACATACTAGTTTAACATTATAACCTTTATAAATATTGATTTAAATGTTTGAACTGCTTGAGTCATACACTGTGATTACGCACACTAATTTGCATATGTATTTCTCATTGCCGGTATAAAATAGTATTGGAGATATATGGATTTGTATCTGGACTATTGAGGGTATGTTAATTCATATTTGGTTATCTGTTGCAGGTACGTGGATTCATGTCTTATCACGTATGGATTTGGATCTGTCCATCATAAGTCATTGTTACCTGATTACCGGAGGCAGCCTGTGCGTAAGTTTGATATATGATACCATCAATGAGTAAATATTGAATCTTTACTATATTTATTGATTCTTGATATATGCTTCATGTATTCCTATTAGCGGTGTACTTATGCATATTTTATTGTGCTATTTATGCATTGCATGTGCCCCATTTAACTCATAAAGATGTTCACTTTATATGGTCTAATGAGCGAAAGGAGAGCTTTTAGAAGCTCAAGACTGCATTGATTGCCACACCAATTTTGACTCTACCAATGATAGAAGGGAGATTCTTTATGCTTCATGAAATTTGAAAAATTACAACAAGAATTATACTACGTGCGATAAGGAGTGGATCGACGATTGTATTTGCTCTTAAGATTTAGAGGCAACACTTTTATGATGTCCCCTGGGATATACCACCATAGACTACAATACTTATTCAAGCCGAAGGACTTGAACTTGAAACATTACATATGACTTGAGCTGCTAAAATTTTATGACATCACTATCATTATCATTCGGGAAAGGCTAATATTGTAGCAGATGCTTTGAGCAGGAAGTTTGAACTAAATGCAACTTGATATAATGAATTAACCAGTTGTTTTGAGTTCTAGAATCATATTTTGTGATTTGAGACCTCGAAATATGTTTATAAGATATTTTATGACTTGCGAGTATGGATGGTTTGGATCCCAAAGGTTTCGGGAAGGAAATGGAATACTACCTTACTATTTGATTATTGTTAAATATTTAATTAACAACCTCATCCTTAAGTTTAATATATGCGCTAGAATTCATGGTTTTAAGCTTCAAGCAAGTCTGTATGATATTTTTAGACTTTTATATGTTTGGATTAGGATTCAAGGGGCTCTACAGTATTTCAGCAATATTACATGGAAGTTGAAATTTTAAGGATTCTTAAGTTTGACTTGAGTTGTCATTTTGGATTGTACCACTCCACTTCATGTTTTGAGCCTTTGGATAAGCTTGTAATTCGAGAGAGATTCTTGCATGAAAACCAACAAAAAACTTGCACATGGTGTGCTGGTCAATGGTGCTCACATTGAGCATGGAAGACATTCGGCTTCAAACCTACAATTTTGCACTTTCTGTAAATAATACCATTTCATATCTTGAGTTTATTTATCATTTTGAGAGTTAGCGAGTTTGGATTGAGGTAATTTTTAAAGCAATTTTCACCTAAGAATATAGGGTAAGTGATACCCACTCATATCTATGATTATAATAATATGAATATATCTTCGAATTTGCCTTAGAATCATGGAAACAAAAGGTGTAAAATAGGATATTTGACTTGAAGAAGAAAATTACTTTTGATAATTTGAATATTAAATTGGACTCAGATTGAGAATCTAATTACTTGTTTAGTCTTATGAGGTTGTGGGTCAGCGAGATTTGACTCTTGTTTCAAGATTTGACCATGTAGGCTGGGTTGACTTTTGTCATACGACTATCCTTTGCAACAGAATTGAGTCCTATGACTCGGATTGACTTCATGGAGCATTCTTTTGGTTATAGGGTCGTTTGATCGATTTGAAGCAAGAAAAGTCAAAATTTGAAGAATAAAGCTAGTCTACAAACGAGGTAAGCTGACTTCAATGGGGAAATGTTTTCCAACTTATCTTGGTTGCATTGTGCTATGATTATTCTGTGCTTATTTATTATTATGTGACTTGCCGTTGTGGTTGGTTTGGTTACGCGGATGTTACAGAATGAGTTGGGACACTAAGTCTCAAGGTTGGAAGTCTAAGTTGGAAGAGTTGACAATATGTTGACTTATGTGTAAATGACTTCGAAATAGAATTTTGAGGGTTTCGATAGCTCCGTATGGTGATTTTGGACTTAAGAGTGTGTCCAGATGTTTATTTGGAGGTCTCTAGGTGATTTTGGCTTGATTTGGCGACAGTTGAAAAAGTTGAAATTTGGAGAGTTGAGAAGTTTGACCGAGAGTTGACTTTGTTTTTACCATACTCAAATTTTAGTTTTGGGAGTTGGAATAGGTCAGTTGTGTCGGTTATGACTTATGTGAAAATTTTGAGGTCAGTTGGAGTTGGTTTGATATGTTTTGACATCGATTGTAGAAGTTTGAAATTCATTAGTTTCAATAGGCTTGAATTGGGTGCGATTCGTGTTTTTTGTTGTTGTTTGAGGCTTTAACTAAGTTCGTATCATATTTTAGAACTTGGTGGTATGTTTGGTTGAGGTCCCGGGGGCCTCGGGTGAATTTCGGATGGTTAACGGGTTGGAATTTGGACTTCGAAGATTGCTGAAGAGTTTCAAGTCTGGTGCGATCGCACCTGCGAAGGAATTGGTCACAAAAGTGTGTTTGACATCGCAGGTACGAATTTTTGTTGGGCTGGGTGGATGCGCAGGTACAAGGTCTTGTCCGCATCTGCAAGATAACGGATGCAGGATGTGGCATGTGCGAAGTGGTGAGGGGCAAGAGTTTCCGCAGAAGCGGAGCCAAGGTCACAGGTGCGACTCCGCAGAAGTGGAGCCTGGTCCACAGAAGCGAAGGCAAGGGCCTTCATGGAAACTACAAAAGCGAAGTCTTGGACGCACCTGCGGAGCCGCAGAAACAATTAAATGAACTGCGGTGCGAGATGCCCGGCAGATTCATAAGGTCGAGGGTTTGAGTAATTTTCTCAATTTTGGACTTTGCATGCTCGGTTGGAGGCAATCTTTGAGAGGGGTTCCACTAGAATTCAAGAGGTAAGCAACTTTTGGTCGTTTTTATCTATTAATATTGAATACCCATTTAATTTCCCACCTAGATTTTGTGTTTTTAAGGTGGAATTTGGGGAATTTTGGACTAGGTTTTGGAGGGTAAGATTTGGGGATCTAAGTAACGATTTGATGTCGGAATTAGGTAATTTTCATATGAATGGACTTGTTATTGAATGTGTGTTCGGATTTTGTTAATTTTGTTGGATTCTGAGACGTGAGCTTGGAGTTGACTTTTTGACTTTTATTAAAGAACCTAACTTTATCATATTGATTGAATTAAGTTGTTTGCGACTAGATTCAGGTTGTTTGGAGTCCGATTAGCGAGGCAAAGGCTTGTTGGAATAGAGATTTGAACAATTTGAGGCAAGTAACATTTCTAAACTCGTTTCTGAGAGTATGAATCCTTAAAGACGTGTTATGTGGTTGGTGTTGAGGTGACATACATGCTAGCTGACAGACGTGTGGGCGTGCTCCATAGTAATTGTGACTCGGTTATTCCGTGGAACTATGTAGTCATCTAATCTTGTTATTATTCATGTATTCTCAATGTGTTAGAGAAATTGAGTTGTGATTCATGTTAGCAATCATGTTAAGGCTATATGCTGGTATTGTTGGGACCCACAGAGGTCATTTTGTTGTTGAACTATTTGCTTAATTTGTAATTATGTACTCAGTCACATATATCATTTGCATATCATATCTCAATATTCATTGCCATTTATTGTTATATCATATTATCATTGTTGGGATGATTTCCATGAGATTTGTAAGCCTGAGAGACTGGAGAGATTGATGAGTGAGTGAGGCCGAGGGCCTAATTATGAGTGATATTTATCGGATCAGGTTGCACAGTGCAACATGCTTTATTGATTCATGCCATGATTGGCTTATATTAGCGCTTGGGCAGGATCCGCCCCTCCGAAGTTTGACATACCAGCAGTGAACACAGGTACCTATCGTGTGCGAGTGCCGAGTGATTGGGAGTGCTAAGTGACTGAGAGTGCTTAGTGATTGGGAGTACTGAGTGATTGAGTGTGCTGTGAGGTTGAATACTCTGAGAGTATGTATATGACTTTATCGATGTGTTGCATTACAATTGATATGCATACATTGACATGTAGATATCGAGATGTGGCATATCTCATATTAGCCATGCTTGGCATATTTTATCCGTGTTGAGTTCAAACTGTTAATTACTTGAAAGCATGTCTACATTTCTGAACTGTCCGCAAACTGATTATGAGGCTTTTCTCTGGGTTATTATTTTCATTTTCCTATCATATCTACGTTGTTATTATCTAGATTTGGACTATACCTTTATGAGTTTGTCATTGCTTTCAGCCCAAGGTTAGTCTTGTTACTTCTTGAGTACGTTGGGTCGGATGTACTCATCTACACTGTGCACTTCGTGTGCAGATCCAGGTACTTTTGGCACCGCGGTTGCTAGATTTGGATATTCATCTGTTTGGAGACTACTGAGGTAGTTGCCTTGGCGTCTGTAGACCTCGACTCTCCTTCTTTTCAGTTCATTAGCTTTGTTCAATCTTTCTAGACAACTGTTTTAACAGTTAGACTGTATTGTGATTTAGATGCTCATGTACTCAGCGACACCCGAATTTTGGGAATGTAGTATTTGAGTCGCAGTATTTCTTTTCGACTATTTATGGGAGTTATTACTATTAAACCTGCTTCATCTTGTTTTCAATTTAAAAGTGTGTGGTTATTTGTGGTTTTCGGCTTGCCTAGTACTATGATAGGCGCCATCACGACATGTTGAGTATTGGGTTCTGACAAGTTGGTTTCAGAGTTTAGGTTACATAGGTCTCTCGAGTCATGAGCAAGTTTAGTAGAGTTTTGCGAATCAGTATGGAGACGTCTATACTTATATTCGAGAGGCTACCAAACCTTCAGTAAACCTCACTTTCTTGTATTCCTGTTGTGCAGATTTGTTGATCCTAGAAACTGAACTTCTATTATTCTATTCTCTCATAGAAGGTGAGAACACGTGCTACTGGATTGGGTGGACGACCACCAGTACCACCAGCTAGGGTCACGAAAGGTCGGGGACGAGTGCATCTCGTACAGCAGCTAAAGCTTCAGCTATAGACCCACCATTTAATCCATCTTAGAGCAGATCCTAGATGTGGTTGAGTTGGTGGGACCAGTTGTGCCCATTGTGATTCCAGCCTTTTAGGAGGCTTTGGCCTATATATTGACTGTATGCACTAGCCTTGCTCAGGAGGTATCAGTTCCGGCCGCGCCAACCACTTCTCAGGCAGGGGGAGGTGCTCAGACTCCCACCACCCGTACTCCAGAGCAGGTGGCTCAGGGTCTTAAGACACCGGGGGTACTACTAGCCAAGCCGGTTGCCGCTGCCAGGCCTAGGCCAGTCTTCCTATGAGTGATGAGGAGAAAAAGATGCTAGAGAGGTTTGGGAGGTTAGGCCTCCATGATACAGTGGGGCTGAGTTTGAGGATGCCCAGAACTTCTTAGATAGGTGCCAGTGGATTCTTCGTACGGTAGGTATTCTGGAGACTAGTGGGTTCTCATTTACTACTTTTCAGCTGTGGGGAAAACCTTCAGATGGTGGGGGCTTATGAGCTGAGCGGGCCAGCCGGTGTTGCACCACTTACGTGGCACGAGTTCTCCGTTCTCTTTTTGGAGAAATTTGTTCCACAGACCCGCATGGAGAGGTTGCACAGGCAGTTTGAGCAGCTACACCAAGAGGGTATTTCCATGACCCAGTATGATATGAGATTTTCTAAGTTGGCTCGTCACACGATTGGGTTGGTTCCCACGGAGAGGAAGAGGATTAGGAGGTTCGTTGATGGCCTCAACTATGGACTGTGCTTTATCATGACTCAAGAGATTGCATCAGGTTCTAGGTTCGACGAGCTGGTTGATATTGTTAGGCGTAGGTCCGTAGTCAGGAGCGTGAGGAGAGGGAGGTCAAGAGGTCTCGTGGTGTGAGTGGTTTCAGTAGTATTTATTCTAGAGGCCAGTCCACCACAATAGGGGTCATCCTTATAGGGCTGCTCAGATCGCTCGTCCGGTTCATTGTGGTGTATCATCTAGCCATGGTTCACACAGTGCTCGTCCTGGTGAGTCATCTTTCAACGCCCTCGCAGCTTAGAGTTCATCTCATGCTCCATTAGTTCAGGTTTCTTCTGTGCCAGGTCCTTCTAGTAGTTATTCTAGTTCTCATGGTCTGATTTAGTATCCACAACCATCGAGGAGTTTCTTCGAGGGCGGGGAGTTTGGAAATGTGTGGATGAAGTGTCCCCATCGTTTTGGAGATCTAGTTCAGTAGAGGGGTCAGGTTATGACTTTCGCACCAGTTAAACACCCGCCCAACTAGCTCGAGGTGGGGCCTAGGCAGCTAGAGGCCGCCCTAGAGGGGGAGGCTGATCAAGAGGCGGTCAGTCTCGGTTCTATGCTACTCCTTCCAGGCCAGAGGAAATTGCTTTAGACACAGTGATCACAGGTGTCATTTCAGTGTGCCACAGGGATGTTTCCACATTATTTGACCCTGGTGCTACTTATTCATATGTAACATCCTATTTTACTCGTTATTTGGATATGCCCCCAGAGTCCTTAGTTTCACATGTTCATGTATGTACGCCGGTGGGCGATACTATTGTTGTGGACTGTGTGTATCGGTCGTGTGTGGTGACCATTGACCTCTTATTCTTAGTATGGTTGATTTTGACGTGATTCTGGGTATGGATTGGTTGTCTCTATATCATGCTATTCTGGATTTTCATGCTAAGACCGTCACATTAGTGATGTCGGTGTTACTTAGAATCGAGTGGAGGTTCTTTGGACTATGTCCCCAGCAGGGTGATTTCATATTTGAAGACCTAACGGATGGTTGGGAAGAGGTGTTTGTCATATTTGGCTTTTGGGAGGGATGTTGATGCTGATACTTATACTATTAATTTTGTTCCGGTAGTGCGAGTCTTTTTGGATGTGTTTTCTACAGACCTGTCAGGCATGCCACCCCACAGGGATATTGATTTTGGTATTGACTTGGTTTCAGGTACTCAGACCATTTCTATCCCTCTGAACTGTATGGCACAAGCAAACAGTTGAAAGAGAAGCTTCAGGAGCTCCTTGATAAGGGGTTCATTAGGCCTAGTGTGTCACCTTAGGGTGCACTAGTTCTATTTTTGAAGAAGACGGATAGTACTCTGCGTATGTGCATTGACTATAGGCAGTTGAACAAAGTTATAATTAAGAATATGTATCTTTTGTCGCGCATTGATGACTTATGACCAACTTCATGGAGCTAGGGTGTTCTCTAAGATTGATTTGACATCAGGTATCATCAGTTGAAGATTTGGGACTCAGATATTTCGAAGACGACATTCAGGACATGCTATGGTCACTATGAGTTCCTTGTGATGTCTTTTGGGCTGGCAAATGACCCAACAAAATTCATGCATCTGATGAACATTGTGTTCTAGCCATATCTTGATTCGTTTTGTCATAGTATTTATTGATGATATCCTGGTGTACTCACGTAGCCAGGAGGAGCATGCACAACATCTGAGGATTGTACTACAGGGGTTGAGGGAGGAGAATCTTAATGCCAAGTTCTCCAAGTGTGAGTTTTAGTCTCAGTTCGTTGTCGCTCTTGGGGACGTGGTGTCCAGTGAGGGGATTAAGGTGGTTTCGAAGAAGAATGTGGCAGTTTAGAGTTGGCCCAGACCGTCTTCAGCTACTGAGATTCATAGTTTTCTTGTCTTAGCTGGATTTTATCGTCGCTTCGTGGAAGATTTATCATCCATTGCAGAACCTTTGACCAGGTTGGCCTAGAATGGTGTTCCGTTCAGACGGTCGGATGAGTGTGAGGACAGCTTTCAAAAGCTCATGATCGCCTTGACCACAAATCCAGTTCTAGTTTTTCCTTCAGCATCGAGTTCTTATACAATGTATTGTGATGCTTCTTAGATCGGTATTGGGTGTGTATTGATGTAGGAGGGTAGAGTGATTGTGGATGCTTCACGCCTGTTAAAGCCTCATGAGAAGCACTACTCAGTTCATGATTTGGAGTTAGCAGCATCGTCATGCATTGAAGATTTTTAGGCATTATCTCTATGGCGTGTCTTGTGAGGTATTTACGGATCATTAGAGTCTTCAACACATGTTCAAGCAAAAAGATCTAAATTTGAGGCATCAGAGATGGTTGGAGCTGCTAAATGACTATGATATTACCATTTTGTATCATCCCGGGAAGATCAATGTGGTGGTTGATGCCTTGAGTAGAAAGGCGGTGAGTATGGCTAGCCTTGCATTCATTCCTATTGGTGAGAAACCGCTTGCATCATATTTTCAGGCCTCTGCCAATCAGTACGTGAGGTTGGATGTTTCGGAGCCTAGTCGGGTTCTAACTTGTATGGTTTCTCAGTCTTCCTTATATGATCGTATCAGAGAGCGTCATGTCGACGACCTCAATTAGGTTGTCCTTAAGGATATGGTTCGGCAAGGTGATGCGAAGGAGGTTTCTATTGGGGATGATGGGGTGTTGCGGAAGCATGGTCAGATTTGTGTGCCGATGTAGATGGGTTACATGAGTTGATTCTTGAGAAGGCCCACAGTTTACGGTATTTCATTCGTCCAGGTGCCGCAAAGATGTACCAGGACTTGAGGCAGCACTATTAGTGGATGAGGATGAAGAAAGACATAGTGGAGTTTGTAGTTTGGTGCTTGAACTATCTGTAGGTGATGTACGAGCATCAGAGACCGGACAGTTTGCTTCAGAGGCTTGAGATTCCGAAGTAGAAATGGGAGCATATCAACATGGACTTTGTAGTTAGGCTCCCATGGACTTTGACGAAATTTGATGCTATTTGGGTGATTGTGGACCAGTTGACTAAGTCCACACATTTCATTCCAGTGGGGAATACCTATTCTTCGGAGAGGTTGGCAGAGATCAATATCCGCGAGATTGTCCGCCTTCACTGTGTGCCGATGTCCATCATTTCAGATGGGGGCATGCAGGTCACATCGTAGTTTTGGAGAGAAGTGCAACGAGCATGAGTTGAGTTGAGTACATCATTCCACCCTTAGACAGACGGACAGTCTGAGGGAACCATTTAAATATTGGAGGATATGCTACGCGCTTGTATCATGCATTTCGGGGATTCTTAGGATCAGTTTCTGCCACTTGCACAGTTTGCGTAACATTAACTACCAATCGAGTATCCATATGGCTCCGTATGAGGCCTCGTATGGGAGAAGGTTTTGGTTTCCAGTTGGTTGGTTTGAGTCGGATGAGGCTAGGCTATTGGGTACTGACTTGATTCAGGATGCTTTCGACAAGGTTAAGTTGATTCAGGACCGGCTTCGCACTGCATAGTCTATACCGAAGAGCAACGCTGATCGGAAGGTTTGTGATGTTGATTACATGGTGGGAGAGAAGGTATTGCTTATAATTTCACCCGAGAAGGGTGTTATGAGGTTCGGGAAGAAGGGAAATTTGAGCCCTCGGTATATTGGCCCTTTTGAGGCGCTTGAGAGGATTGAGGAGGTGGCTTACAAGCTTGCATTGCCACCTATTCTGTCGAGTGTTCATCTAGTGTTTCATATTTCCATGATCCGGAAGTATTTCGGCGACCCGTCTCATGTTTTGGACTTCAGCACAGTTCAGTTAGATGAAGATCTGACTTGTGATGTGGAGCCGGTGGCCATTTTGGATCGATAGGTTCGGAAGTTGAGGTCAAAGAACCTAACATCATTGAAGATGCAGTGCAGAGGTTAGCCATTCGAAAGGCTACTTGGGAGACCAAGCCGGAGACGCGGAGCAGATACCCACACCTATTTGAGACTCCATGTATGATTCTATACCCGTTCAAGGACAAACATTTGTTTAAAAGAGGGAGAATGTAATGACCTGGCCGGTCATTTTGAGTTTTTAAGCTCCGTTCCCCCATTTTATTACTTATTTTATGCTCATTTGTTGTTATGTGAGTGGTAGGGATGGATGGTTTGGTTCCGATGATGTTTCAGAATGAGTTGGGACACTTAGTCCCAAGGTTGGAGCCTAAGTTGGAAGAGTTGATCAGATGTTAACTTATGTGTAAAGGACTATGAAATGGAGTTTTGAGGGTTGTGATAGCTCCGTATGGTGATTTTGGAATTAGGAGTGTGTCCGGATGTTGATTTGAAGGTCCGTAGGTGATTTTGGCTTGATTTGGCGAAAGTTGAAAAAGTTAAAGCTTGGAAAGCTGAGAAGTTTGACTGAGAGTTGATTTTATTGTTACCGGACTGGGATTTTGGTTTGGGGAGTTGGAATAAGTCCATTGTGTCGATTATGAATTGTATGAAAAATTTGAGGTTAAACAGAGTTGGTTTGATAGGTTTCGGCATCGATTGTAGAAGTTGGAAATTCATTAGTTTCATTATGCTTGAATTGGGTGCGCTTTGTGTTTTTGATGTTGTTTGATGTAATTTGAGGCTTTGGCTAAGTTTGTATCATGTTTTAAGACTTATTAGTATGTTTGGTTGAGGTTCCGTGAGCCGCAGGTGGATTTTGGATGGTTAACGGGGTTAGAATTTGGACTTAGAAGGTTACTGAAGAGTTTCAGGTATGGTGCGATCGCACCTGCGAAGGATTTGGTTGCAGGTGTGCAATCACAAAAGCGTGTTTGGAATCATAGGTTCGGATTTTTGTTGCGCTACGGGGATGCGCAAGTGAGAGTTTTTGGCCGCATCTGCAGAATATAGAGCGCAGGTGCGAAGTGACGAGGGGCAAGAGTTTCCGTAAAAGCTGAGCCTGGTTCGTAGAAGCAAGGCAGGGACCTTCATGGAAACCGCAGAAGCGGAGTTTTGGCCGCGCCTGTGGATCCGCAGAAGCGGTTAAGTGAACCGGAGGTGCGAGATGCCTGGCAAATTCATAAGGTCGAGGGTTTGAGTTATTTTCTCATTTTTGTACTTTGCAAGCTCTAGTTGGAGGCGATATTTGAGAGGGTTTCCAATAGAATACAAGAGGTAAACAACTTTTAGTTATTTTTATTTATTAATATTGAATACCCATTGAAATTCCAACCTCGATTATGTGTTTTAAGGTGGAATATAGGGAATTTTGGACTAGGGATTGCAGAGTAAGATTTGGGGATATGAGTGACAATTTAATGTGGGAATTAGGTAAGTTTGGTTTGGTTGAACTCGTTATTAAATGGATGTTCGGATTTTGTTAATTTTGTTGGATTTTGAGACGTTGTCCCGGAGTTGACTTTTTGGCTTTTGTTAAAGAACCTAGCTTTATCATATGGACTTGATTACTATAGCTTAAGTTGATTGTATTAAGTTGTTTGTGCCTAGATTCGGGTTGTTGGAGCAGAGATTTGCGTGGTTTGATTTAAGTAACACTTCTAAACTTGGTACTGAGGGTATGAATCACTACAATACGTGTTATGTGGTTGGTGTTGAGGTGATGCGCATACTAGGTGACAGGCGTGTGGGCGTGCACCGTAGTAATTGTAACTCGGTTGATTCCGTGGAACTGTGTAGTCATCTAATCTTGTTATTATTCATGTATTCTCAATGTGTTAGAGAAATTGAGTAGTGATTCATGCTAGCAATCATGTTTAGGCTATATGCTGATACTCTTGGGACCTACAGAGGTCGATTTGTTGTTGAACTATTTGCTTAATTTGCAATTATGTATTAAGTTACATCTATCATTTGTATATCATATCTCAGTCTCCGTTGCAATTTATTGTTATATCATATTATCATTGTTGGGCTGATTGTCATGAGATTTGTGAGCCCGAGAGACTGGAGAGATTGATGACTAAGTGAGGTCGAGGGCCTAATTGTGTGATATTTATGGGATCGGGTTACACGCCGCAACAGGCTTTATTGATTCAAGCCATGATTGGTTTACATTAGCGTTTGGGCAGATCCGTCCCTCCAGAGTCTGACATATCAGCAGTGAACGCAAGTACCTACCGAGTACGAGTGCCGAGTGATTGGGAGTGCTGAGTGACTGAGAGTGCTTAGTGATTGGGAGTATTGAGTGATTGCTGTGAGGTTTAATACTCCGAGAGTATGTATAGGATTTTATCCCTGTGTTGCATTACAATTGACATGCATACATCGATATGTAGACATTGAGATGTGGTATACCTTATATTAGCCATACTTGGCATATTTTATCCGTGTTGAGTTCAAACTGTTAATTACTTGAAAGCATGTCTACATTTTGAACTGTCAACAAACTTATTATGACGCTTTACTCTGGATTATTATTTTCATTTTCCTGTCATATATGCATTTTTATTATCTGGATTTGGATTGTACCTTTCTGAGCTCGTCACTGCTTTCAGCCAAGGTTGGTCTTGGTACTTATTGAGTACATCTAGGCACTACGGTTGCTCAATTTGGAGCTTCATCCATTTGGAGACTATTGAGGTAGCTGCCTTGGTGTCCGCAGACCTCAACTCTCCTTTTTTTTCAGTTTATTAGCACTGTTCTATCTTTCTAGAAAGCTGTTTTAGCTGTTAGACTGTATTGTCATTTAGATGCTCATGTACTCAGTGACACTCGAATTTTGAAAATGTTGTATTTGAGTCGCAATATTTCTTTTTGACTATTTATGAGAGCTATTATTATTATTATACATGTTTCATCTTGTTTTCAATTTAAAAATATGTGGTTATTTGTGGTTATCGGCTTGCCTAATATTATGATAGGCACCATCATGACATGTTGAGCTTTGGATCGTGACACTTGGGTAGAAAGATAATCTTCATATGCTTTATTTATATGACTATTTGTGCATCTTTACATACTTGTATCATGTTATAGGCATCTTTCCTATGTTAGTCTAAAATGATGGATATTAATATCATAACTAGTTGTTCTTTCTTTTATAAATGTTATAACTTCTAAATTTTTTGGTAGCGGATCTCTTTGATAATTATGACTAGATGAGCATCTTATTCATACTAGTATAATATTATGAGCATCATTCACATACTAGTTTAATTTATGTATTTTATGTACCTGTTTTACATGATAGAACTGCTTAGTCATATACTAATTCTTATATGTACCTTTTAGCAGTTAATGAGTTTGAGTATAAAGATAGAACCTTTAAATCTGTGCTAAATGATCCTTTATGAATAATCATTATTTTATTCATGAATATTCAATATCGTCTATATATGCTTTTGATGCATTCTTAGACATCCATAGGACTAGTTAGTAGGTTATGGACACTTGAGAAGTATCAGTTTGATTTAAAGGTTGAGTCATTATCATATATCTCAAATACTAGGCTCTTGGTGATGCATTTCATATAAATTTTACTTGATGTATATCTTTATATATGCTATTTGAATACATTGATATGCATGGGAATTGCTTAATTGAGATAGGATTCATATGCTCTATTGTTCATATAATTATACATTTTGATTTTGATTAGCTTGTTATGCTGCTTCTATACACTCCCTCTTTTGTTGTGATGTATATAGATTGCACATATTAAAATGAGTACCGTTTTGACTAAACCCTCTCCACTACTTCGTTGGGAGAAAAGTCAGAGATACTTAAAATATTGGGATCGGTTTACTCATACTATACTTTTGCACCTTGTGTGAAAATGTTGGAGCTGAGTTGGTACGGAGTTCGAGAGCAAACATTGAAGATATATTAATATTCTGGTTAGTAGTTGTCATTTGTTCATGGCAGTCTAGGATCATATATTTCTACTTATATGTTCAGATAGATCAAGCATTTTATTTATATCAATATTGTAAATCTACTCTTAGTTTCTCATAACTTGTGATATCTACTCTTAGTATGTTTAATTTTTTTATTTTTCCTTTATCATTTATATGATATATTCTGTGCTGGTTATGCATGAGCAGGTTGATTCACCTAGAGAGTTGAGTTAGGTGTCATCATGACTTGGTGAAATTTAGGTCGTGACACTAGTCTTATCTTTCAACTGAGGAGCGGTCTTTAGCCATGGATGGTTAGGCTATAGCTAACAAATTTTTGAGAATGTTTCCGAGCCTAACAAAGTTGTTGCTTGTATTATTTGCCAATTGTATTTAGTGGAGCACATTAAAGCTAATCAATACAAGGACACTTATTATCTTTCACTTAGAGACACGGTGCAATGAGGTGGTGCTACTGCTGTTACCATTAGTGATGACAGGGTAATACGACTCAAAGGAAAATTTGCGTGCTTACTAGTGGCGTAGGATATAGATGGAAACTGTTGGCTATGTTTTCAACAATGTTTGAATTTCCAACGAGTCAAGTATGAGCATAAAAAATTTAGAGGTTTGACTCAGAATACAGATATTCCCGAGTAGAAGTCGGAACGTATTACTATGGACTATGTGGTATGATTGCCACATACCTTGAAAAAGTTTAACTCAGTCTGGGTCATTATTGATATGTTGACTAAGTTCCCGCACTTCCTACCGATTTAGACTACCTACTCTTTTAAGAAGCTTGTACATATTTACATCCAAAAGATAGTACAGGTGTACATGGTGCCTATTTTATCATTTCTGATTGAGAGACACAGTTCACAACTTGTTTTTAGTGGTCTATGCAGTGAGATTTAGGTTCATAGGTTATGGTTGCACTACTTTTCACCCACAAACTAATTGTCAGTTAGAGCGCACTATACAGTTCATTGACGACATGTTGAGAGTATATGACATTGGCTTTGAAGGTCATTTTCTTGAGCGGAGTTAGCCTAAAATAATACTTACTAGTCTCAGTATTCAGATGACGCCGTATGGGTATTTATATGGTAAACTGTATCGTTCTCCCATTGTATAGTTTGAGCTCGACGAGGCCAAACTTTTGGGTAGAAATTTGGTACATCAAGCCTTGAAAATGGTCAAGGTGAAAAGGTTCATGACTTAGAGTACATAAAGGATGAAAAAGTACTTCTGAAGGTTTCCCATACAAAGGGTGTGATCCTGTATTTATACAGGTTTTCGGGAATCCAGTAACTTTTGCATAGACCCTATATTTATATTAAGAAATTCACTAAACATTTATAAATATATAATTGTGAACCAAGTTATTATTGAATATTAATCTGAAATTATGGTAGGAACCCATAAGGCTCAAATCTTGGAACCGCCTCCGTCTATGTATCCGGGTACCATATATAAGGGATAGCGAAGTTATATGTTAGGGATATCATGTTATATCTTGTATGCATTATCTGTTAAACTTGTTATATGCTAGTTGAGCATCTTATTCTTGTTAGTATAATAGACATTTCTGCACATTCTAGTTTAATATTATAGCCTCCATGAAAGAAAACACAGAGTGTAAAGTTAAAGATGGTAAACTTTAAGATGCATATGAACAAATCAATAACAGGTTAAACATTTGCAAGTTAACTTATAGATGGGTTAACCCAACCCGTTAGCTTATCATTTATTTATTTATAAGTGAGAAATCCATTAGCTAGGTAGGGAGATGGGAAACCTGAGAATACGAGAGGTTAAGTTCATCCATTATAGAAAACTGTGTTGGCGATGAATATCCAACCTGCAATATTATAAATAACATCACAAATAAATAATTATGCCACCGCAGTCCGCAAATAAAAAGAGTGTCGATCTCAACTTACACACGTTCCAAATGCATAGGAACCACAAACAGCCACAGCAGTGCTCAAATAAACCATAACTAACTCCTCTCTATGACCTGCTATTTCATCACCATCATGTTTCACTATCAGAGGCTTCTTCTCTCTATCTCCATTGCCATTTTCCTCATATTTAGAAGCCATTTTTTTTTATTAATTTCCTCAACTTAATCGACCAGCTTATTAAATGATTTCTCTACGCCCAAGAATGTGCTATACAAATATCATGAAGAAGAAGAAGAATAGCCAAAATGAGGATGTTAAAGCATGATGCAGCATATGGTCACGAATGAAGAAACTCAAAATCTATATATTGAGAGAGGGTTAGATGAAAATACAAGTCTTCCATGCCGAGTCACCAGCAAATTCTCAGCTCGTCCTCTCAAATGCGATTCATCCGCATCACTTTATAGCCACTAGATTTTCTATTTACCTAAAGACTCATCCAATTTGCAAACTAACGATTTCAAGAATTTCGATAACGTTTTATTGCTATCCAACTACTCGCGGACAATTTGACAAAATATTAATCTTATAAAATTATTATCTAATATATCATATTATTTGAATAAATGTTAGTAGTTATTATTTTATTATTTAATATAGTGTACATAAATATAACAAAATTTACAGAAAATCATGGGATACACATCATATAGTAATCAAATAAGTTGTTTATTCTTTGTTTATTCTTTATTAAATTAGCAAGTTTTTAGTACTATACATTACTAATGTGACTTTTTATTAACTGCTTGTTTGGATGGTTGTTACCTATTGTATTATATCGCATTGTTACTTTAAATATATTATTTATTTTGAATGTTACTTAAATTTTATTATATCGTATAGTTAAATCTATCGTTATGTAACGACGAAAAGTGTCACTTTATGGAACGACGAATTTGGTATGGTGGTGTTGTTTCGTTGCTTTGTTCTCTCATCTTGCCATTCCTTATTATTAAATAATAATATTTTATCATTTACCCTTTTTTTATATAATGATTCTACTCCGTATCCTATTTTTTCTTAGTAATATTACTAGTTTATTCTCATATTGTTAGTGCGTGACATCATAAAATGACATCAAATGATACAATATATTCAATCGTTGTATTCATCAAACAATACAATACAATACAATAAATACGATACATTATGAAACGACATGTAACAACAATCCAAACAAGTTGTAACTTGTTAATTGGCTTAATATCTTGATACTTTTTCTCTTTTAATTGAACATAAGTATATATTTTCTTATTCTGGTATTTGTTTTTATAGTTATGTTATACTATTCAAAATTCTTCAATTTTCTAAATTTTTCAATAATTTTCTTGAGTGTTATTTATTTATCTTATATTTAATAATAATTTAAAATATAAATATTATAAAATTATCTTTATCTCCATCTTTTGGTACATTCTTTTCTACTGTAATATTTGATTATTTTTCTCATTTTGTATTTTATTGAAAATTTAAATAATATAATTTTTTTATTAAATTATAATTTTGAATTCATCAAAAGTATAAAGATATAAGCCTTTTATTATTTTTATTAAAAAACTAAAAATATATTTAATAATTAATAATTTGTGTTTTACATATAATATATTATCTTATGTATAATATCCTAATAGTTTCTTTATATTTTTTTATTTTTTGTTATGAATTATGAGTTTTATTTATTAACTGAAATTTCCTACATGAGAAATTTAATTAGTATATATATTTTTATGCTATCGTTTGATTTTTTTTTAGTATTCTTCCTTTGTGACTACTTTTTTATTATGATTTTAGTTATGTGTATATGTACGAATTTTTGTTCCTTACTTATCTAATTGTATTATCCATTACTTAATATTGTTAAATTGACATACAAATTTTTAATAAATTACCAGTTTAGTATAATAATTACTCCCAAATTTTAATTGAAAGGTTTTTATTTTTTTATTAAATAATTTTAAAACTCCAACTTAAAACTGCTTATTTGAATTGAAAACTTTTTTTTAATTTTATAATAAGTTTAAAACTCCAACTCTGTTGAAGCTTTGTTCTAAAAATCTAGTCGTCTTATGGTTATGCCACTTGGCATCATAGAGTTATTTACTTCTCTGTAAACACACACACACACACATACTCTACTATATTAGGAAGAAATCACTCCCAAAATTGAATTGGTAGTTTTTTTTTGTTTTTAAAAAAAAAATAATTTACCCAACTTGAAGCTACTCTCCAATTTGAATGACTAGTGTATTTTTTATATTTTTATTTTTTATAGATAATTATAAGATATCTACATTTATTAATTAAATTAGGGTAACCAATTAATTCAAAGTTTAAAATTCAAAAAGCTTTTAGTTAGAAAGGTAGTTTATTTTGTTTTAACAATGTCACTTGGCTTTTTGTGATTATGCCGCTTGTCTTAATATAGTAATTTTCCTTCTCCCATTCTATATGGATAGATATTCAAACCCAGATCTTCACCAAAATCACCAAAATATGAGGGTATATCAGAAAACTGTGATTTTTCCCAAACTTTCAATATACATGTCAAGTCATCAATTATCACATACCATCTAGCATGAGCAATATACATTTCAAAGCCTACATGTAAAATCATGAATTTCACAACAGCGTATAGAATAAGGAAAATGCATCTCTATGCCTACATGCAAAGTATGCATGTCAAAAGATGATTTCATGGTGATATTCCCTGGTACTCTGCAACAACCCGGCCGGCCGTTTCGAGAGTTTAGCCGCGTTTCCCCTATATATGTCTTGTTATGTGTTATTCAGCTCTATCATGTTGTTTTAGGTTGGTTGGCTCGGGTTCAGAGCGTTGATGGAGAGAAATGAGACACTTAGTCTCCTAAGTTGGTGAATTAGTTGGAAAAGGTCAACCGGAAATTGACTTATGGATAAACAATCTTGGAATGTGGTTTTTAGGGCTCAGATAGCTTCTTTAGGTGATTTGGGACTTAGGGGTGTGTTCGAAATATTATTCGGAGGTCCGTGGTAGAATTAGGGTTGCATTGACAATAATTTTCGGTCGGCAGTGAAAAATTAGCTATGGGGGTTGGAATGGAATTTCGTAAGTTGGAATAGGTTTGTAGTGTCGGTTGTGATGTGTGTACAAATTTTCAGGTCATTCGGACATGGTTTGGTTGGTTTCGGCATTGTTGGCGAATTTCGGAAGTTTAGAAATCCTTAGGCTTGAATCTCGGGTTAATTTGGTGATTTGATGTTGTTTTGAGTGTTCCCAAGGTTTGACTAAGTTTGAATAATCATATATGACTTATGGGTACCATTGGTTGAGGTCCCGAGGGCCTCGGGATGAGTTTAGATGGTTGACGGATTGATTTTTGCACTTAAAGAATGCTGGTGTGCTGCTGTTCTGTGATTCTGCAGATGCCGGGGGCCCGGGGGTCGGGTTTGGCCAAATTCGGGATTTGTGATGTAATTTGATAATTTTGATGTGGGCTTCGCTCATTTAGCATATACTAATGACATAATACTTATTTTGGTTAGATTCAGGGCGATTTGTGGTCGAGTCGAGCGACAAGGGCATTGCGGAGTAGAGTTTTGGCTTGATTGAGGTAAGTAACGCTTCTAAAATTGGTTCTGAGGGTTCGAAACTCCGAACTACGTGTCATGTGATTAGAATTGGGTGACGCACATGCCAAGTGACGGGCGTGCGGGCGTGCACCGTGAGAATTGTGACCTGGTTCATTCCATGGCATCGTTTAGTGGTTATTTCTTGTTGATATTTGTGCTTCTATCAATGCGATTAAAGTAAGAAATCATGATAAATATTATGATTAGGGCTTTACGCTGACCCTGTTGAGACCCGAGCAGTCGTCTTAATGCAAACTATGCTAGACATTATGTTAAGGCTTCACGCCGATATTGTTGAGACCCGTGGTCATTTATTGTTGTCATCTCATGTGTTTAATTGATATTATATACTCAGTCCTTTCATTTCATATCATATCCTGTCTCAGTCTCGGTAATTGTTGTTTTACACATTATATCATTGATTTGGGCTAGTTCATGCATTGTGAGCCCATATGAGCGAGACTGGAGAGTGATGACTGAGTGAGGCCGAGAGCCTTATATTGAGTGACAGTTGTGGGATCGGGCTGCACGCCGTTGCATGTTATATTGGTTATGCCTGGATCTGGCTTATGATAGCACTTGGGCTGTAGGAGCCCCTCCGGAGTCTGTAACACACCCCAGTGAGCCAGTGATATTTGAGGGATGGATCTTCCCTGGGCATGTATCTTGTCCGAAGTGTTTATATTCGGAGATGGATTGTCTCCATGAGGCTGGATTGGCCTGTTTTTCCTCGGTGCTGAGCGATTGATGTCAGTAATGTGTATACGTATTCTGGGATGGATTTTCCCTGGGCCGTCGAGTCATATACACTACCGAATGGTGGTGAGACGTATCATTTATCTGGAGACAGATCTTCTCCATAGGGCTGGATCGACCTTCCTCAGTACTGAGTGACTTCTATCTGATGTGTATATATATTCTGGGATGGATCTTCCCTGGGCCATGCAAGCCATATACAGTACTAAGTGGATGCGTATATGAGAGTGGGAGCACATTGTGCATTTTATACAGTTGACGCATTGGCATGTACTAGAAATTGTGTTTGAAATATCCTGAACTATCGAAGTTGCATTTATCATATTACTTGAACTGCTTTTATTGTACTGCAAGCATGTCTACATTGTTGCTGAAATGATTCTGTTGTGAACATGGAGGTTAGGTCCGTCACTACCTCTCAGCCCATAGTTTGGGCTTGTTACTTACTGAGTTGGTGTACTCACGTTACCCCCTACACCTTGTGTGCAGATTCAGGTACATCGGGACCCGGTAGGGGTTGCTGATCTGCTGATAGAGTTTTATTTGGAGTCTTCGAGGTAGCAGATGGCGATCGCAACCTCGTTTTCTCCTTCTTTATCTTCCTGCCATACTTTATTATTTCAGATAATGTTGTCCACTTTTGTATTTCGACATTTGTAGTAGTAATAGCTCATGACTCAGTGACACCAGTACTGGGATTTATTTTATTTGTGTCTTAATGATTTTCAACTTTTAAATATTTTATAAATGAGACTTTTGCTACAAATATAGTGATCTTTCTGAAAGAAACTTTAAATTAAATGAAGTGTGTGGCTTGCCCGATTTCACGATAGGCACCATCACGACTGGGCATTTTGGGGCCGTGACAAGTTGGTATCAGATCCAGGTTATATAGGTCTCACCAGTCATGAGAAGATTTAGTAGTGTCTTGCGGATCGGTACGGAGACGTCTGTACTTATCTTTGAGAGGCTGCAGAACCCTTAGGAAAAATCTCAGGTATTGTTTCAGTCTTTCATGAGATGCTTCAGTTTTTATTTGATTCCGGTTCTTCATATTCATATGTTCATCATATTTTGCCCATCTTTTTTTTAAGCAAATCCACTAGGCGAGGAGCCTAGGGCTAGTTTTATTAATAATAAAAAGAAAAAGAACCACATAGGAAAAGTACAAATAAGGGGGACAGTAGCACCATTAATGTTGCCTCTATGTCTTGGCTATATAATCACTCATCTGCGCCTCACAATGTCTGATATGGCAGCCTCATGTAGAGGATTATGGTGTAGCTTCCGACAAAGTCTCACGAGGGTATATAGTCTCATAGCCGCTTGGGTATTTTCCCAAAGGCATAGGACCTGGGCAGATACTATTTGGATAAACCTTACCTTACTATTCCTATCGAGGCATAAAATAGCCTCATGTAAAAAGAAAGAACAAGCTAGAACTAGTATTCTATGATCATTACAGAGTTTATAACATACTCTGCGATGATATTACATAAAACTATGCTAAGGTGATGGTAGAATAAAAATATGTAGAAATAACAGTGATGCTCACTCTTCTCTAATTTTGTGAAGTCTTCAACTTGTAGACGCTTGTCTTCATCCTCAACTTTCTTCAAAATGTCTTCTAACTTCATGGTTTCTTTTTGAACGAGTGGACTTTGTTGACATAGTTGGAAAAACCTGTTTTTGTTTGGCAACTCTCATTAGAAGTCGCCTTATGTTTGCATCTTCACTCACCTTGCTGTCCCAACTTTTTTCTCTTGTATGTGTCTTCTTCCTTTTTCCGCTATGCATAGGTGATAAATCACCTTTTCTTGCTGCGTCTGCCCGTTATTGATTTAGAATATCATCTTCCTCTCCCTCTTCATACATATCTTTGGCTACATTCACTGGAGGTCATGCCTTGATCCAAACCTTGTGTCGTCAATGTATTTCCATATTGTATATTAGCCACCATTGACTTGTTTTGTTGTATTGCAATGTCTTGCACCTTATTTCTGTTCTTGTTCACACGGACAGTGCTAAAAGCAGTGCGATTACACATATTTGTAGATTTCGAGCTTACCATCGCATCCAATAACTTTTTTTCCTCCAAACTAATAACTGGAACAATTGCATTCTGTTGTTGTTGTCCTTTTTTTTCTCTTGCACGACTGACTTTGGAGTGCTTTCAATTATCTACTGCTTTTCTGGATTTGATGCTGCTTCATGTAGATAATTCACAGAACTAGCAGCAGGATTTTTCACACTTAAATGCTGCTGTTGCTGCTTTCCAACAGTTGAAGGTGTTATTGCAGCTCCTGAATTGCTTGCATTCTGCTACTGCTGCTGCACAGATTTACTAGGAATTATTGTACCAGATTTAGTGTTTGTTCCTATATGTTGCTGTCCAGATTTAGGCACAAAAGCTAGAGCTTTTGCATTAAGTTTGCTGCTGGAACTTAATATCGGTTGAGCGGCCAATTTTTGGCATTGATGGTGAGCCAACTGAAAGCACACCTTCATCCTCGCTATATTGATCATTATCCTCCGACAAATTTCCAGCATACTCATCACCCCAGCCCTCATCATCATCATACTCGCGCTGTTCTGCCCATAGTTTAGATTTGATAGCCATCCCCCTCACATTTTCCTGTACAACTTCATTTTTGTTTCCAGATGACAACATCAATTGTCCTGCGTCGCCTCCATATTCACCACAAGATTCCAAAGATTGTGATGACACTTCAGACGCGGAGGTGTTCACCATTATCAAAGGTTGCTTAACTATATTAGTATGCAACATCATCGCGTTCTGGGCATCTTTGATGATTTGTTCCACGTGAGGACTGGAAATTGCAAGGTCGTAGTATTAGAGCTATGTGCTTGATTGCCCGTTAACTCCCCCACAACTGGAACAATGTCCAATGGAACACCTGCATTCTGCTTGTTCTTTGTACTGCCTAGAGACATATCTTGCCTAATTTTTGAATTTGCACTTACCTCCTTATGCTGCAAATCTTTCTCACCATGTTCATGTGCGCAGACCAATGCATCAAAAGAGTTGGAACACTTAAACTCTGCTTCCTCCTCCAGATTTTTATGACCTGAAGATACCTTCTTGCTAGGTGATCGATGCACTACAGACCAGCCCTTAGCAAGTGTTTGTTGCCCATGTTGAGAACCTGCTTCTAGCATATCAATAGCCTTCTTGTTAGTAGATGTTCCACCAGCTTCACTAGCATCTCGCTTGCCAAGAATTCCAGTAACACCATCTCCTTTGTGAAGTTCCTGTCCATTCTTGTTAGCATTAGTAGGTTGATCCTTGGCTTTTCTTTGGTCATTCGGAGTTTTCCTAAAACCTTCAACACCTGCTACTACTGATTTCTCCACTCGATCACCTGTTGCTTTCAATGCAGCATTAGTCTCCAAATTTGCACCTTGACAACCACCATCTGGACATCCTGTGTTTTTAACCAAACTTGTAGCATGTTCCTTCGAAGCCTTATCAATTGCAACAACAATATCTTGAACTTCAGAAATTTGTGCAACAGCTGCCTTCAACTGCCCAACACTTTTAACCTTAGGATCAATTGCTGCTCGATCAATAGTAGGTTTACCTTCATCAACTGATTTAGCAGTGTTCCCCTCCATAACAACACCCTTTTTCCCAGTCGTTTTAGTGCCAACAGTGTGGTCCTCAGCAACATATTTAGCCAGAGTCCCCTGCTCACTTTCAACTTGAAAACTTGTATGTTTAGCCTCTACATTGACAGCCTTAGAATCTGTAGCAAATCTTCGATCACCAGCTGCAATATTATCAATAGTATCCTTCCCAATTTGCACAGATGCATTCGCTCGATCGACAGTTACCTTTAAACTTACAGCAGTTGATGCAACAATTGCATCCTTAGTAGAATGCAAATTGTCATAAGCTTGCACAACTGGATCTATTGCGTTGCAAATCATCGCTAAGGCTGTTTTAGCAGGAACATCTCGTGTAGGTTTAGGTGGACACTCATCAATTTTAAAAGCATCACCTATAGAGATATCTGTATTTGCTCGATTCATCTCATTATTGTTGTTCCCAGTAACAATATGATTTCCTTCTGCACTTTGCAATACCTGCTGCTCAACTGGACGGGTAGCCTCTATTTGCCCAGCTCTTTTAGCATTCAAATAGGCCATAGCATCTCCTTTTAGCTGCTCAATATTAGCCGTCTCACTAGCAAGTTTTCCATCATGCACTGCCCCTTCTCCACTCTCCATTCCATCAGCTTCCTTTGTCTTACCATTCATCAAACGACATGATCTTTCTTCATGTATTTGATGTTTACAAAAGGTGCAATAATTAGGTAAATTGTCATAGGTGACCTCCTGATAATGTTCAACTGTTTTTCCAGTAGCTCCATCTACAATTTGCAACCTAATTCTCTTCGGGTGTTTGTCTAGGAGGTCAAGTAACACCTTAAATCTAGAAACACTTGGTGATGTTCGATCTTGAGTAGCTTTATCCACAGCAAGAGGCTTCCCACACTGCAGCAATTGACATTAATGATTTTTTCGCAAAAACATTTGGCGGCAGCTCATGAAACGAAATCCACACAACTGCTTTTGACGTTTCCTCTTGGATTGAAACCTAGTGTCCATGGAAAAGTTCTAAAGAAATATTCCTGACCCTTAGAATTTATATAACCAGTAGATTTAGACACCACATGGACATAGTCCTCATACAGATCGAGCCTAACTAAAATATGACGAAATTTGAGTTGGCCGATATTACATCTACTTTTAACGTCGAACTGGGCTGGAATAAGCTGCCTTAACTCCTGCAAATCAGGTTTTCCATATGAAAACTTAAGAATAACAGCTTGACGTAAGCCTTCTTCAATGGTTAATGCATTAACCTCTTCAATGGTGAATTCCACCGTTGGTTCTCCATGTTCAAACGTCACAGGACATAACTTCAACTTTGACGATTTTGTGGCAGATTGTATTGCGACAAGCTGCGATGCATATGACTATTTTGTATTATGATTAGGTTGTGTTTCACTCTTATTTTGGATGGACTCTCCCACAGCTTGGAGCTGGGGAGAGATGATGGCAACCATGGCTGCCCTACTTCACCATGTCGCAAGAGAATATGCCCCATGAGTCTTTAGTTACATCTGTTCACGTGTTCATCCTGGAGGCGATACTGTTATTATGGACCGCGTGTGTGCCAGTCATGTGTGGTGTCTATTGGGGGTCTGGAGACCCGAGTGGATTTGTAATTGCTCAGTATGGTCGACTTCGTATGGTTTAAAAGAGGAAATCTTGAATTCTTAGGTAGCACAGACGATCTCGGATGATAAGATAGATGATGTTATTTTTAGGTATGGCTCGATGAAGGTGTAAGTTTCAGAAGATGCTCTGTGTCTTGATTTATGGGTACCTTATTGGTGAGGCAGCACTCTCCTAGTTGTTCAGCTGCGAGTATTCAAATCCAGCCTTGTAACACGTACGAGTTGTAGGGGTATTCCTTGTGGCGTGATCGCATATTGGAGGAGTATTAGACATTTAGGCGACGGAGTTGAGATTAGATATGTGATTTTTGTGCTTTGAAGTTTTGGGAACTGGAAACTCCGATGAGTAGACGATTTCATAGTGGAGGGCTGTAGAGATGTAGCTAAGGTTAGTTGGATGATAATGTGTGTTGTTGAGATTCAGTCATTTTGGACCTTCGGAGGGTCATTTGTCGATTAGGTATGACCGGATTGATTTGGGGTTGTAGGCCCAGTAGGGATAGGTGTTTTGCACCGAGTCAGATTGATTGGCTCCGTAGTGCTACTGTGAGGGGTGTCACTTAGTGGTTATTGGGCTTATCTGTGCTCTGGGATGATCTAGGAGTTACCCGTCCCTGCTTTGGGTAGCGGCGATTCGTTGGTTTTAGGCATGCATGGTGCGGTTCTGTTGTGGTCTTATAGCGGAGTTTGAGTAAGGTAAAGTAGATAAGTATCGTAGGATTTGGACGTATTGGTTGTGTTCTTTTATATTCGTGTGGCATGGTAGTGTCCGATTTCCCGTGGTTATGGTAATGCACTTTGAGTACTTGATATTGGGTTTCACATGGTTTTTGATTTTGAGCAAGACGGAGCGAGGGATATAATATAGACCAACATTCAGATGGGGTTCACGTATTGCAGTGGAGTATGTTAAATATGACCCTTGTGTGTTAGATTCATGTGCTTTGGGTTGCGGTGTGTGGGGATTTCCTGGCTTGCGTTGGGGGTGATACCCGTTGATCTTGCGGCGCTGTTTCCTAGTTGATGTCATTTATCATGTTTGAGCCCATTTGGGATGTTCTCTGTTGGTGCCTGGATTGCACGGATTATGGCTTTAAGCTGTATGGATACGTCATAGAGCTAGAGCGGTTGTGGTGGATGAGGTGAGGTCGTCGGACCTAGAATGGGTGCTATCGAATCTGGTTGCGGCATATTTGGAAGGGTATTGATGCTAATCGACTTAGAAATTTTGCTATACCTCCTATCGAAGAGGGGGAGTCCATCACTTGAGGATTCGACGAATGGCTGTGGAGTTCTGCGTGATTCTGATCTTGTCGATAAGTTCTGACGTGGAAATTTGGATTCTAAGGCGTAAGGATTAGGTTGGATATAGAGGCATTCGAATGTGATGTGTTATTAGATCTATGCTGGGTAGGGTGATGTGGGGTCACCCCCAGGTATGTGCATGGTAAGGTTATTCGGCGGTTTGATGACTTTTGGAGCAACTCTTGGCACGTTCGAGGACGAACGTTTGTTTAAGAGGGGGAGAATGTAACAACCCGACCGGTCGTTCCGAGAGTTTAGCCCCATTTCCCCTATTTTTGTCTTGTTATATGTTATTCAGCTCTATCATGTTGTGTTAGGTTGGTTGGCTCGGGTTTGGAGTGGTTATGGAGAGAAATGATACACTACAGCCTGTTTTACAGCCTGTTTGGCCAAGCTTCTAAAATCAGCTTATTTTGAGAAGTGCTTTTCTCAAAAGTACTTTTAAAAAAAGTGCTTTTGGTGAAAATCAATTTGTGTTTGGCTAATTAATTTAAAAAATACTTTTGAACAGTAATTAGTGTTTGGCCAAGCTTTTGAAAACTGCTTCTAAGTGTATTTTCTCAAAAGTGCTTCTCAGAAAAGTGCTTTTGGAAAGAAGCTACTTTTTTCTGCTTCTCAAAAACTGCTTCTGCTTCTCCTGAAAAGAAGTTTTTTCCCTTCCAAAAGCTTGGCCAAACACCTCAATTTTTGGCCAAAAGTGCTTTTGGCCAAAAAAAGCACTTTTGGCCCCCAAAAAAAGCTTGGCCAAACAGGCTATTAGTCTCATAAGTTGGTGAATTAGTTGGAAAAGGTCAGCCGAAAGTTGAGTTATAGATAAACAATCTCGGAATGTGGTTTTTATGGCTCGAATAGCTTCGTCAGGTGATTTGGGACTTAGGAATATGTTCAGAATGTTACTCGGAGGTCCGTGGTAGAATTAGGCTTGAATTGGCGAAATTGAATTTTTTGGCGATTTCCTATTGGCAGTGGAAAATTAGCTATCGGGGTTGGAATGGAATTCTGGAAGTTGGAATAGGTTCGTAGTGTTGTGCAAATTTTCAGGTCATTCGGACATGGTTTGGTTGGTTTCGGCATCGTTGGCGAATTTTGAAAGTTTAGAAATCCTTAGGCTTGAATCTCGGGTTAATTTGGTGATTTGATGTTTTTTTGAGTGTTCCGAAGGTTCGACTAAGTTTGAATAATCATATATGACTTGTGGGTACCATTGGTTGAGGTCCCGAGGGACTCGGGATGAGTTCGGATGGTTGGCGGATTGATTTTCGCACTTAAAGAATGCTGGTGTACTGCTATTCTGTGATTCCGCAGATGCGGATGGGTGGCCATAGGTGCGTCACCGCAGGTGCGGTTGGTCGTCGTAGGTGTGAAATTTGGTTTGGTTGAGGTTCATCGCAGATGCGGAAAATTTATGCACCAGCGAGCTTGCAGGTGCGGCTGTTTGGGCGCAGGCTTGGAAAAGGAAAAGTTAGTGAATCACCGCAGGTGTGCACCTGGGACCGCAGGTGCAATGAAAAGGCCGCAGATGCGGCAATCACTGGGCAGAACCTATAAATAGAGTCCTTCGCGAAATTTGGCCATTTTTCCACCACTTGTGTTCGGATTTGGAGCTTTTTAAGAGGAATTGAAGAGGGATTCGTGGGATAACACCTTGAGATAATGTTTTTAACCTAATACTCGATTCTATGGTGATTTTCAGTTAGATAAGCGTGAATTTTGTGGGATTTAATAGTAAAATTGAGGGGTTAGGGCTTGGAAATTTGAAGGTTTGATTTGGGGATTTGAGGGGTCATATGTGATCGGATTTTGACGAATTTGGTATGTATAGACTCGTGAGTGAATAAGGATCTCAGTTTTGTAATTTTTGTCGAGTTTCGAGACGTGGGCCCGGTGGTCGGGTTTGGCCAAATTCGGGATTTGTGATGTAATTTGATAATTTTGATGTGGGCTTCGCTCATTTAGCATATACTAATGACATAATCCTGATTTTGGTTAGATTCAGGGTGATTTGTGGCCGAGTCGAGTGGCAAGGGCATTGCGGAGTAGAGTTTTGGCTTGATTGAGGTAAGTAACGCTTCTAAACTTGGTTCTGAGGGTTCGAAACCCCGAACTACGTGGTATGTGATTAGAATTGGGTGACGCACATGTCAAGTGATGGGCGTGCGGGCGTGCACCGGGAGACTTGTGACCTGGTTCATTCCATGGCACCGTTTAGTGGTTATTTCTTGTTGATATTTGTGCCTTTATCAATGCGATTAAAGTAAGAAATCATGATAGATATTATGATTAGGGCTTTACGCTGACCCCGTTGAGACCCGAGCACTCGTCTTAATGCAAACCATGCAAGAAATCATGCTAGACATTATTTTAAGGCTTCACGCCGATATTGTTGAGACCCGAGTTGTCATTTATTATTGTCATCTCATGTGTTTCATTGATATTATATACTCAGTCCTGTCATTTCATATCATATCATGTCTCAGTCTCGGTAATTGTTGTTTTACACATTATATCATTGATACGGGCTAGTTCATGCATTGTGAGTCCACGTGAGCGACACTGGAGTGTGATGACTGAGTGAGGCCGAGAGCCTGATATTGAGTGACAGTTGTGGGATCGGGCTGCACGCCGCATCATGTTATATTGGTTATGCCTGGATCTGTCTTATGATAGCGCTTGGGCTGTAGGAGCCCCTCCGGAGTATGTAACACACCCCCAGTGAGAGCAGTGACATTTGAGGGATGGATCTTACCTGGACATGGATCTTGTCCGAAGTTTTTATATTCGAAGATGGATTGTCTCCATGAGGCTGGATTGGCCTGTTTTCCCTCGGTACTGAGCGATTGATGTTAGTAATGTGTATACATATTCTGGGATGGATCTTCCCTGAGCCGTCGAGCCATATACGGTACCAAGTTGTGGTGAGATGTATCATTTATCTGGAGATGGATATTCTCCATAGGGATGGATCGGCCTTCCTTAGTACTGAGTGACTTCTGTCTGATGTGTATATATATTCTCGGATGGATCTTCCCTGGGCCATGCGAGCCATATACAATACTGAGTGGATGCGTATCTGAGAGTGGTAGCACATTGTGCATTTTATACAGTTGACGCATTGGCATGTACTAGAAATTGAGTTATAAATATCATGAACTGTCGAAGTTGCATTTATCATATCACTTGAACTGCTTTTATTGTACTGCAAGCATGTCTACGTTGTTTCTTAAAGGATTCTGTTGTGAACATGGAGGTTACGTCCGTCACTATCTCTCAGCACACATTTTGGGCTTGTTACTTACTGAGTTGGTGTACTCACGTTACCTCTGTACCTTGTGTGCAGATTTATGTACATCGGGACCCGGTAGCGGTTGCTGATCTGCTGATAGAGTTTCATTTGGAGTTTTCGATGTAGCAGCTGGCGATCACATCCTCGTTTTCTCCTTCTTTATCTTCCTTCCGTACTTTATTATTTCAGACAGTGTTGTCCACTTTTGTATTTCGACATTTGTAGTAGTAATAGCTCATGACTCGGTGACACCAGTGGTGGGATATATTTTATTTGTGTCTTAATGATTTTCAACTTTTAAATGTTTTATAAATGAGACTTTTGCTGCAAATATAGTGATCTTTCGACAAGAAACTTTAAATTAAATGAAGTGTGTGGCTTGCCTGATTTCACGATAGGCTCCATCAAGACTTGGCATTTTGGGGTCGTGACATACTCTCACCCCCAAATATACTCAAGTTGTCTTTCTCAAATGACCACATCATCACACAAAAAAAAAAAAAAAAAAAAAAAAAAAAAAAAAAAAACCACTCACCACTATATGGGTGCCTGGCACATACACAATCACTCAGCATCGTACGGGTGCCTGGCTCATAAGCCCTTAACCAAAGCACATGTATATATATATCATCGCACCTGCGTCCATTGTTGTTATGTCAGACTCTGAAGAGGCGGATCCTGCCCAAACACTAATATAAAGCCTATAAGGCTTCCTGCAGCGTGCAACCCGATCCACAATAGTAATAAAGACAATAAGTCCTGCTGCGGTGTGAAGCTCGATCCATAATAATAAAAGATAATAAGAAATCCAGTATGACCCGCTGCGGCATAAAACCTGATCCATAGTAACACCCATAACACGACTCTTAAGCCCACCTTAGTCATCAATTTCTCAAGTCTCAACGGCTCACAATCTTGTACCACTCAGTCCAACAACTCCACATATGGAAAATAAATAATAACATTCGATGTAAAAATTAATGATGAAGAGAGACTAAGATATGATAAGCAAATGATGAATCATGACTGAGTGTATAATTACAGTTAAATCAGATAACTCAAAGGAACAGAAATAGTCTCATTAGGTTCAACCAAATAGACATATAGCCTAAACATGTCTTCTAAAATGATTCACATCTCAGATAACCAAACAAGTAGGGGGAACATGGATGTAACAAGATATAATTGCATAACAAGTCCGGTCATGATCTTATAGTCAACTTGAATCATTATTACCCTGGTGCACACCCACACGCCCATCACCTAGCATGTGCATCACCCCAATACAACTTATATAACATAGTTCCCAGGGTTAAATACCCTCAAATTCAAAGTTTAGATATGTTACTTACCTCAAACAAGACAAATCCAATAACGAGCAAGCCAAACAATACTCTAAAAATGCCATCCCGCGTGTGTCAACTTCTGAACGACTCGAAACTAGCCAAAAGCAACTCAAAAACATATAATACCTAAGAGAACAATTTTAAATGATAAAGATCGAGTCTTTACACATTTACTCAAAGTCAACCAAAATTTTAAATACGGGCCTGTACTCGAAACCCGACAAAACTCACAAAATCTGAAAACTCATTCAATTACGAGTCCAACCATACTAATTTCACTCAAACCCGACTCCGAATGGATATTTAAAACTCAAAAAATCACTTTAGGAAAATTAGACAAAACCCCCCCAATTTCTCTTTTGAAATCATCAATTAGATTTTAAAAATGAAGATGTAATCACATAATATAATCAAAACCGAGTAGAAAACACTTATCCCATTCCACGTGGTGAAAATCACCTTCAAAGTCGTTCCAATCCGAGCTCCATTGATCAAAATATGCTAAAATGTTTGAAACCTTCAAAAAAGAGTACTTATAATCACTGGACAAATATATGAAATACGATCGTGGAAATACCATTATGATCGCGAAAAAGAAAAATCACACTGCTCTGAAACACTCTATGCGTTCGTGAGCTTACTAATGTGAACGCGATGCCCAGATATGCCAACTCTCCGCGAATGCGAAAGAGAAATCACCTGCTCCTAGCTCTCAGCTCAGCTGTATGCGAACGCAATGCCTCATATGCGAACGCGAATAGGAACTAACAAAAACCTATGCGAACGCGTTCATGGCGACGCGAACGCGAAGAAGAAAATTACTCAGCTCTAGAATTCTCCTTCGCGATCGCGAGCTTGGCTCCGCGATCGCAATGCTCTGCAGACACACCAGCAATCAGCAATACAACAACCATCCGAAATGATCCGAACCACGTTCGAAACTCACTCGAGACCCTCGGTACCCCGTCCAAACATACCAACAAGTCCCATAACATAACACGAACTTACTCGAGGCCTCAAATCACACATAACAATATCAAAATCATGAATCGCACCTCAAATCGAACTTAATGATCTTTTGAACTTACAACTTCCAAAACCCATGTTGAACCATATCAAATCAATTGGGAATGATCTCAAATTTTGCACATAAGTTCCAAATGACATAACGAAGCTATTCATATTTCCATAACCACAATCCGAACCCGATACCATGAAGGTCAACTCCCCCTCAAGCTTATGAACATTCCAAACCTTCGAATTGCCAACTTTTGCCAAATAGTGCCTAAACCTTCTAGAAACATCCAAATGCAAATACGGGAATACATACAAGTCCAAAATCACCATCCGAACTTAAAAGAACCATCAAAACTCCGATCCGAGGCCAAATACACAAAGGTCAAACTTGGTCAACTCTTCCAACTTAAAGCTTCCTAGTTGAAAATCATTCTTCCTAATCAATCTCTAATTACTTGAAAACCAAGATTGAGGAATTACACAAGTCATAATACATCATAGGAAGCTACTTAAGACTTTAAATAGCTGAACAGAATGCAAATGCTCAAAATGGTCGGTCGGATCATTATATTTACCCCTACTTAAATATACATTCGTCCTCGAACGTGCCAAGAGTCATTCCAAAACTATCAAATCGTTGTGTAAATTAACTATGCACAAACCGGGGGGTTATCCCACGTCACCCCAATCCACACAAGTCCGTCAACTCAACATAACCGAAGATTCTTCCTTCGCCCTTAGCCCATGAATCTTGGAACCCAGTTTCCAACCTTCGAAATTTCTTACATGACATGAATCTTGCATCTACACACTACATAAGTCTGAACAAGATGTATCGAGCCATAAACGTTACCCAAGATGTAATCACATGATACACCATATAACTCGCATACTCGCAGCAAAATTTTTTATCACAGTAGCTGCTAAAAAACAAACCCGGTAGCGGTTAATGAACCTCATATCAAATATAAGTTTGTTCAAAACCTTCGTACACTACCGATGGTGAATAAAACATGTAGATACTCATAACCACTCATCAGATCAACAAGCCATGGAGTTTCTCTCGCCCGACAAGAACCACAATGCAATTCTACGCTGATTAGTGACATTTTTCTTCCAAACATACTGTAATCGAATCCGACAGAACCTATTCTAGGTTTAATAACCTCATCTCATCAAACACAGATATTCTACTGACATGCCACACCAATAAAACCTAAATCCACAAACTGTGCAATCTGTGCACCAATAAGCAATAATTCAAATCTATTCAGACATAGAGAATGACTAACATGATTGAACCGTCCCGCAAGCTCATCATGTACCACCACAAACACAATGTTATGAACCCGTAAAACATAGTAGAACCAAGATACACAAATCTATAACAAAATATCATATCCCAACATAACTTTGCTGCAATATGTGACCCCATCCAAACACCGGTCCATATGAAATACCTTAAGCCACAATGCTCAAAATCAACAACCACACGCAATTCGACGTCAAATACACGAAGTGCATGGCCATAACCATGGAGAAACAAATAACACAATACACCACAACTCGGAAACACCATAACCAAGGCACAATCAACCATTCAACACCCCAATAACTATCTCGCTCGGATTTCGCTATAAAGCCCAAATAGAACCGCATCATCTATGCATATAACCAACAAATTGCAACCGCTCGTAGCATATAAGAGTAACACATAGAAAATATTAGAACGCGAAAAAGCTCAACTCTAACCGGATGTCACACCCCTTAACACTAACAGTTATGAGTTAACAAATCTGACCCGGTGTAGAAGACATATCCTCATTGAGCCTACCAATGTGCCCCAAATCAACTCCGATCATCCACAAATGGATAAATAGCCCTCCAAATGTCCATAATGATCTAACCATAACATATACCACTATCTGGATAACTTATCTTCACAGTCCGCAACCCCAAAAAAATCTGCTCATGAGAACTCCTAATCTCCAATTCCATAGAACACATGAATCACTGTACCTGATCCTAACTCCAAAACTCGAATGACTAACACATCTATCATATACCATCATCCCACAAAAAATACTTCGTTAATTCCCCCGTGCCACATGGCAAATAATACCAATGAAGCATCCGAAGTCAGGACACAGTTCGCCTTCTATAATGGCACCCTTCCCAGACAATACCAAGTAGTAATATCGTTCATCTAAACATATGAAACCGTCCATGCTTTCTAAAATTCATGACCTTCTCTTCGAAACTGCACCGCCACCTTGTACATACAAATCTTTATTCCATAGGACGCAACATATCTATCATGCCATCATGCGAAAAGCACGAGAATCTCATTATCAACTCTGAGTCACAAGAAAAATACACAGACGATCAGTAAGAAACCTTTCACTTGATCCCATCCAGGAGAAAATTATAACACGCAACATACCCTGCATACCTGTAGATAATATCCATCTCAAATTGTGGAAGAAATCATGGAGAACACTTCGAAACCCATTTGCACATAACCAAGCCATTAAAACTAAATCTCTCTAACTCAACCAAGTCACACATGTCGCCAAACCCAAGAGTACTGCAAAAAAACACCTGTAGAGACTCACCACATTATAAGTTCCCAAAGAATCGATCATATCCATTACCGTGTTGATCCGACCTACTACCAAGCTGTCCTATTTCTCCGAGTTCCTTTGGAATGACCCTAAAGTTGAATCTTCTCCTTGCTAGAACACCAGAATCCTTATCCAAAGCTCACCAAAAGATATATCCTATCATAAAACCAAGTCATCTTAAAGCCTATGAGCCATTGTATTCCCTCTTGAGTACCAAAAAATACCGCATCCAAGATACCCACTCTGAAGAAACCTTATGTGAATCTAAAACTTCTTCATTTGCCTTTCCGATATTGAAATGTAGAATCCATAATGATGTAAAAATACCGCGAGTTTTGACACCACCTAACTTAAATCTCAAATCTTAGCCATTTACAAATCCAAAAATCCTCAAATGACACATATGAATCTTGAACTCAATAGAACACCCTCGAGGTTCCACCCTATCCAAATCTTAACTACGCCACCCAAACGACCCGAATGACCTATGCTCCATTAGCACACAAGCACCCAAAGAAGTAATCCACACCTCTAAGTAACCGAGTGAATCCCTTTTCTTAGTTAATCACATCAATCACACATAGAAAACCTAAACCATTCCAAGACCTACGTATATCCATAAGGTGTAATACATCATGCATCCAGAAATTCCCCGCTTAATTCATCCTCAAAACCAACCTCTGCAAGTCATAACCGATCCACAAGTATGCCTCAGACCGAAATCAATACAACACATAACCATGGAATCAAATCATCAATAGAAGGATCCCCCACTTGGCTCACAACCATAGAACAAAATATTTGATAACTCACAATACCTATACTCTATTATTGTCATAGCCCAGGGTGAGATTCGACTAAATTCTTCACAAGCTCATGCAACTGAAACCATAAAATACTTCAAATCATCTGTGACGCTTGCATTCATCCTCGTGACAGTCAAGTTAACATTCTCAACCGACCGAGACGCAAATTGCAACACATATAACCCACTGGTAGAAAGAAACTCTACACAGCATCATAAGGACCACACATTCGTAGACCACCCCGCAAGAGATAACCCGCCTGCTTAGTCCCAAACTGGCATTTCACTACACCCTACCATGGCCATAACCATCATGTATTCAGACAACCTAGGAATCCACTTCATCCCATAATTGGACAACATGAAATGTCCCTCAACACACTCACAACTCCAGACTATACAGCACATTAAGAAGAAATCAAACACCCAATAGTCCTTTTCTTATCTCAAGAAAACTCTTCTAGTCATATTCAAACAATCTGAACACATCCCGCAGTCACATCATATAGCCATCCAACCACTGACTGATCCATAAATTCCACTCGTAGGGACACTACCAAACATATAAATCTGAAAGCACATGCTCAAACAACTGAAACCACTGTGCCCAAGCTGCGGTCAAACCTGGCCTCAAGTCCTCTAGAATAGACTATCACAAAACATAGAGAACATATCTCGCACCTCATCCATGGAATCTCAAACCGTCGATGCATAACTAATACCTAACGCTCACATACGTATACGAGTGAGTGGAAGGAATTCAAAGATATACGCTTCAAGATGAATCAATGCCACACGATAAGGAAACAAAGATGGGAAGTTTATCCTAAATGCCATGTAGCCTCTCGAAGACAGGTATGGACGTCATCATACTGATCTGCAAACTCTACGTGATACTTGCTCATGACTCATAGATACTATGAACCTATAGCTCTGATACCAACTTGTCATGACCCAAAATCCTCTAGTCGTGATGGCACCTAACCTAACACACTAGGCAAGCCAATTAACTGTAATATAATTCAAATGAGATTTACTGAGAAAATAAATGATGAAATAGCAGAACATTTATACAATAACCCAAGAACTGGCAGTACAAATCATAAGATTTTAAGACATAGAGTTTACAAAGCTAGTATGAAATAAATACATCATCTATTCGAATTATACATAAATAGATTTATAAATCTAAGCCACCAAGCAGCAATAACTGGAATGCAGATACATCTTCAGTGCCACCTCCTGCCATACAGAACAATATCAGCTCCAAAATCTACACACAAGGTGCAGAAGTGTAGTATGAGTACAAGTGATCCCATGTACTCAATAAGTAACAAACGTAACCTTAGGTTGAAAGCAATGAGGAGCACGGAGAACAGTCAGAGTCAACCACCAATAGCCAAGAACAAATTGTAACAATATACTGAAAGCAATACAAGTAATAACTCCAAAGATATTATACTTAGCTCGTTCACAGCTACGGAAAAATAGACATGCTTTTCATGTATAACAATAAAACCCAGATCTTTCACCGAAATCACAAAAATATGATGGTATATCAGAAAACTCTGATTATTCCTAAAATTTCAACAACAGAACATATATTTCATTATCATATAACATGAGGAGAGTACATGTCTATGCTTACATATCAATATGCATGTCAAGTCATCAATTATCACATACCGTCTATCACGAGGAATATACATCTCAATACCTACATGTCAAATGTACATATCAAATCATGAATATCAGAACACCGTATATCATGAGGAAAATGCATATTTATGCCTACATGCCAAGTATGCATGTCAAATGAATGATTTCATGTTGATATTCCTATGTATGCTCACCCTCAAACATACTCTAGCTGTCTGTCTTAAATGCCCACTTCATCACACACAATCACTCACCACTGTATGAGTGCCCGACTCATAAGCCCCTCACCAAAGCATGTGTGTGTGTGTATCAACGTGCCTACGCCCACTACTGGTATGTCAGAATCTGGAGGGGGGGATCTTGCCCAAGCGCTAATATAAAGCCTATAAGACTTGATGCAGCGTGCAACCCGATCCAAAATAGTAGTAAAGCTAATAAGGCATGCTGCAACATGCAGCCTAAACCATAATAATAATAATAGATAATAATAAAGCTAGTAGGGCCTACTGCGGCTTGCAACCCGATACACAATAACACTCACAACACGAATATGAGGCCCACCTCAATCATCAATCTCTCAAGTCTCAAGGGATCAAATTCCCGTACCACTCAGCCCAACAACTCTACATATGAAAAATAAATGATAATATGCGATGTAAAAATTAAGGATGAACATAAACTAAGATATGATAAGAAAATGATGAATCATGATTGAGTGCATAATTAAAGTTTAATCAGATAACTCAAAGCAACCGAAACAGTCTCATTAGGTCTCAGCAAAGTAGCCTCACAGCCTAAACATGTCGTCTAACATGATTCACGTATCCGATATAAAACAAGTAGGGAGAACATGGATGTAAGAAGATATAATTGCAAAACAAATATGGTCATGGTCTAATAGTCATCATGAATCCTTATTACCCTGGTGCACGCCCACATGCCCATCACCTAGCTTGTGCGTCACCACAATACATCTCATATAACATAGTTCCCAAGGTTAAATACCCTCAAATCCAAGTTTAGATATGTTACTTATCTTGAAAAAGACAAATCCAATACCGAACAAGCAGAACAATACTCCAAAAATGCCATTCCGCGCGTAAGAACCCTTGAACGACTCAAAACTAGCCAAAAGCAACTCAAAAACATCAAATAATGCCAAAGGAAACTTTTCCAAATGCTGAAGCTCGAGTCTTTACACATTTACTCAAAGTCAACCAAAATATCAAACCCTGGTTCGCACCTCAAAACCTGACAAAACTCACAAAATACGATAACCCATTCAATTACGAGTCCAACCATACTAATTTCACTCAAATCCGACTATGAATCGATGTTCAAAACTCAAAAATTCACTTTAGGAAAGTTTAGACAAAACCCCCAATTTCTCTTTTGAAATCATCAATTAGATGCCAAAAACAAAGATGGAATCAGATAATATAAGTAAAATCGAGTCGAAAACACTTACCCCATCCCATATGATTAAAATCTCCTCTAAAATCGCCCCAATCCGAGTTTCAAACCTCAAAATATGCAAAAAATGTACAAAACCTTCGAAAATAGAGTACTTATAATCACTGGACAATTATATGAATTGTGATTGCGGAAATATCATCGCGTCCGTGAATAAGAAAAATCACACTGGCCTGAAACACTATATGCATTCACGAGCCTAACACAATGCCCACATATGCCGACTCTCAGCGAACGCGGACAATACCATGCAACGCGCCAACTCTCAGCTCAGCTTTATTTGGGCACGATGCCATATGCGAATGCGAACAGTAACCAAAAAGTTCTTACGTCAACGCAATCCTGGTGACATGAACGCAAAGAAGAAAATTACTCAGCTCTAGAACGATGAATCATGCACTAGTTGTGCTCATTGTGATTCCAGGCTTTCACGAGGATTTGGCTAAGATATTGACTGCTTGCACTATCCTTGATCATGCGGTTTCTATTCAGACCACACCAGCCACTTCTCAGGACAGGGGAGGTACTCAGACTCCCATCGCCTGTACCATAGAGTAGGTGGTGCAGGGACTTCAGACACCTGGGGTACTACCAGCTTAGCTGGTTGCAATTGCTCAGGCCTAGCTGGGTCCTGTTATGAGGGATGAAGAATAGAAGAGACTAGAGATATTTGGGAGGCTCCAGCCTCCATCCTTCTATGGGGCTGAGTTAGAGAATGCTCATGACTTCTTGGATAGGTGCCAACGGATTCTTCGCATGGCTATTTTGGAGACTAGTGGAGTCTTCTTTACTACTTTTCAGCTATCAGGGGCTTCTTTTAGATGTTGGGAGGCCGAGAGGAGCAGGGCAGTCATTGTTGCCCAGCTTTCATGGCATGAGTTCTCCGTTCTCTTCTTGGAGAAGTCTGTGCCACAGACTCATCGGGAGGAACTGCGCAGGTAGTTCGAGCAGCTACATCAGGAGGGCATGTTTGTGACCCAGTATGAGATGAGGTTTTCAGAATTAGCCCGTCACGCAGTTTGGTTGGTTCCCACTAAAAGGGAGAGGATTATGAGGCTCATAAATGGCCTCACCTATCAGTTGCATTTTTGTATAACTCAGGAGAGTGTATCACGTGCTAGGTTCGACGAGGTGGTTGATATTGCTCGACAACTAGAGTTAGTTTGTACTCAGAAGTGTGATGAGAGGGAGGCTAAGAGGCCTCGAGGTTTGAGTGGTTTTAGCAGTGTTCCCTCTAGGGGTCAATTCCACCACACCAGGGTCGTCCTTATAGGCCCGGTCAGATGGCTCGTTCAGTTCATCGTGGCACATCAGCTAGCCATGGTTCATATAATGCTCGACCAAGTCAGTCATCCCTCAGTGCACTCCTAGCTCAGAGTTCATCTCGTGCACCTTCAGTTGAGGGTTCACTACTACCAGGTTCCTCTGGTACTTATTTTTGTTCTCGTGGTTCGCCTCAGTACTTGCCATAATTTTTCGAAAGGGGTTGTTTTGGGTGTGGAGAGTTGGCCATGTGAAGAGGTTGTCCCGACCTTTCGGTAGGCCGAGTTGAGCAGAGGAGTCAGACTTTAACTTCCACACCAGTTACTTAACCACCCACCCAACCAGCTCGGGGTGGGGCTCAGGAAGATAGGGATCGCCCTAGAGAGGGAGGCCGATCAGGTGGCAGTCAGGCTCGAATCTATGCTATTCCCGCCAGGCCAGAGCTCGTTGCTTCAGACATAGTGATCACAGGTATTGTCTCAGTATGCTACATGGATACTTCTATATTGTTTTACCCTGGTTCCACTTTGTCGTATGTATTATCATATTTTTCTCGTTATCTAGATATTCCCCGTGAGTCCTTAGTTTCTTATGTTCATGTATCTACGCTAGTGAGAGATACTATTGTTGTGGACCGTGTATATTGGTCATGTGTAGTGACTATTCGGGTATTGGAGACTAGAGTTGATATCTTATTTCTTAGTATGGTCGATTTTGACGTGATTTTGGGTATGGATTGGTTGTCTCCATGTCATGCTATTCTGGATTGTCACGCTAAGACCATGACGTTGGCGATGCCGTGGTTGCCAAGGATCGAGTGGAGGGGTTCTCTAGATTATGTTCCCAGCAAGTTGATTTCATATTTGAAGGCCCAACAGATGGTTGGAAAGGGGTATCTATCATATTTGGCCTTTGTGAGGGATGTTGGTGTTGAACCCTTACTATTGATTTTGTTCTGGTGGTGCGAGACTTTTCGGATGTGTTTCCTGCAGACTTGCCGGGCATGCCACCGACAGGGATATTGAATTTGGTATTGACTTGGTGCCGGGCACTCAACCCATTTCTATTCCTCTATATCGTATGGAACCAGTTGAGTTGAAGGAATTGAAAAAGAAGCTTGAGGAACTTCTGGATAAGTGGTTTATTAGGCCTAGTGTGTCTTCTTGGGGTGCACCAGTTCTGTTTGTGAAGAAGAAATATGGTACTATGCGGATGTGCATCGACTATAGGCAGTTGGACAAAGTTACAATCAAGAATAAGTCTCCTTTGCCAATCATTGATGATCTATTTGGCCAGCTTCAGGGAGGGAGAGTGTTCTCTAAGATTGATTTGAGGTCTGGGTATCACAAGTTGAAGATTCGGGACTCGGATATTCTACATTCAACATTTAGGACCCGTTATGGTCGTTATGAGTTCCTTGTGATGTCTTTTGGGATGACCAACACCTCAGCAGCATTCATGCATCTGATGAATAATGTATTTCAGCCTTATCTCGACACGTTTGTCATAGTATTCATTGATGATATCCTGGTGTACTCTCGTAGCCAGGAGGAGCATGCCCAACATTTTAGGATTATTGCAGTGATTGAGGGAGGAGAAGCTTTATGACAAGTTCTCCAAGTGTGAGTTTTGGTTTAGTTCGGTGGCATTCTTGGGGCACGTGGTGTCCAATGAGGAGATTAAGGTGGATCTAAAGAAGATAGAGACGGTTGAAAGTTGGCCCAGACTATCTTCAACTACTGAGATTCAGAGTTTTCTCTGCTTGGCCGGTTGTTATTGCCTCTTCGTGGAGGCTTTCTCGTCTATTGCAGCACCTTTCACCAAATTGACCCAGAAGGGTGCTCCATTCAGGTGGTCGGATGAGTGTGAGGAGAGCTTTCAGAAGCTCAAGACTGGCTTGACCACATCTCCAAGGCTAGTTTTGCCTTCAGCTTCTAGCTCTTATACATTGTATAGTGATGCTTCTCGCATTGGTATTAAGTGTGTCTTGATGCAGGAGGGTAGAGTGATTGCTTATGCTTCGCTCCAATTGAAGCCCCATGAGAAGAACGACTATGTTCATGATTTGGAGTTGGCAGCCATCGTTCATGCATTGAAGATTTGGAGGAATGATCTCTATGATGTGTATTGTGAGGTATTTACGGATCATCGGAGTCTCTGCACTTGTTTAAACAAAAGGATCTATTTTTGAGGCAGCGGAGATGGTTGGAGGTGCTAAAGGACTATGATATTTCCATTCTATATCATCTCGGAAAGGCCAATGTGGTGGCTGATGCCTTGAGTAGAAAGGCGGTGAGTATGGGTAGCCTTGCATTTATTCCTGTTGGTGAGACCCCATTTGCAGCTAATGTTCAAGCCTTGGCCAACCAGTTTGTGAGATTAGATGTTTCGGAGCCCAGTCAGGTTCTAGCTTGTGTGGTTTCTCGGTCTTCCTTATATGATCGCATCGGAGATCTCCAGTATGATGATCCCCTTTTGCTTATCCTTAAGGACACAGTTAATCACGGTGATGCTATGGAGGTTACTATTGGTGATGATGGGGTGTTGAGGATGTAGGGCCGGATTTGTGTGTCGAATGTTGATAGGCTGCATGAGTTGATTCTTGAGGAGGCCCACAGTTCGCGGTATTCCATTCATTCGGGTGCCGTGAAAATGTACTGGGACTTGAGGAAGCACTATTTGTGGAGGAGGATGAAGAAGGATATAGTGGGGTTTGTAGCTCGGTGCCTAAATTGTCAGCAGGTGAAGTATGAGCATCAGAGACTGGGTGGATTGCTTTAGAGGCTTCAGTTTCCAGAGTGGAAATGGGAGCGTATCACCATGGATTTTGTAGTAGGGCTTGCACAGACTTCGAAGAAGTTTGATACTATTTGGGTGATTGTGGATTGGTTGACCAAGTTCGCACATTTCATTCTAGTTGGGACTACTTATTCTTTGGAGCAGTTGGCAAGGATCTACATCCGCGATATTGTTTGCCTTCACGGTACTCCAAGGTCCATCATTTCAGATTGGGGCACACAGTTTTGGGGAATAGTGCAGTGAGAGTTGGGGAAACAGGTTGAGCTGAGTACAACATTTTACCCTCAAACAGACAGACAATACGAACGCACTATTCAGAGATTGGAGGTTATGCTATGCACTTGTGTCATAGTTTTCGGGGGTTTATGGGATTAGGTTATGTCGCTTACATAGTTTTCCTACAACAAAAGCTACCAATCGAGCATCAGATGGATCCATATGAGGCTTTATATGGGAGACAATGTCGGTCTCCGGTGGGATGGTTAAGCCGGGTGAGGCCAAACTGTTAGGTACAGACTTAGTTCAGGATGCTTTGGACAGGGTTAAGTTGATTCAGGATCAGCTTCGCACGGCGCAGTCTAAGCAGAAGAGTTACACCGATCAAAAGTTCGTTATGTTGCTTACATGATGGGGGAGAAGGTACTGCTCAAAGTTTCACCCATGAAAGGTGTTATGAGGTTCGGGAAGAAAGGGAAAGTTGAGCCCTCGATATATTGGTCTATTTGAGGTGCTTCAGAGGATTGAAAAAGTGGCTTACAAGCTTGCCTTGCCGCCTCTTCTGTCGAGTGCTCATCTAGAATTTCATGTTTCTATGCACCGAAAGTATGTCGGCGATCCGTCTCATGTTTTGTTCTTCAACACGGTTCAGTTGGATGGTGATTTGGCTTATGATGTGGAGCCGGTGGCCATTTCGGATCGGCAGGTTCGAAAGTTAAGATGAAAGAACATATCTTCAGTGAAGGTGCAGTTGAGAGGTCATACAGTCGATAAGGCTACTTGGGAGATCGACCAGGAGATGCGGAGAAAATATCTAGCCTATTTGAGACTCCAGATACGTTTCTAGACCCATTCGAGGACGAACATTTATTTAAGAGGGGGAGGATGTAACGACCCGACCGGTAGTTTTGAGTGTTGTAGCCCCTTCCCCCATTTATTTCTTTTTATGCTCAATTGTTGTTATGTGAGTTGACAGGGTAGTTGGTTCGGTTCTGGATGTTCCGGAATGAGTTGAGACACTTAGTCTCAAGGTTGGAAGCTTAAGTTGAAAAGGTTGACCGGATATTGGCTTATGTGTAAATGGCTCCGGAATGGAGTTTTGACGATTCCGATAGCCTCGTAGGGTGATTTTGGACTTAGGAGTGCGTCCGAGTAGAGATTTGTAGGTCTGTAGTTACTTTAGGCTTGAAATGGCAAAAGTTGGAAAATTAGAAGTTTTGTAAATTGAGATGTTTGACCAAGAGTTGACATTGTGATTACCGAGCTCAGATTTTTGTTCCAGGAGTTGGAGTACATATGTTGTGTAATTTATGACTTGTGTGCAAAATTTGAGGTCAATCGGACATGATTTGATAAGTTTCGGCATCGATTGTAGAAGTTGGAATTTCTTAGTTTTTGTTAGGCTTTAATTGAGGTGTGATTCGTGTTTTTGATGATGTTTAATGTAATTTGAGGCCTCGACTAAGTTCGTATAATATTTTAGGACTTGTTGGTATATTTGGTTGAGGTCCCGGGGACCTCGGGTTGGTTTTGGATGGTTAACAGATCGAATTTGGCTTAAGTGTTATGCTAAGGTGTTGCAGATCTGGTGTTATCGCACTTGCGATGGGTTTGGCCGCAGGTGCGGAGCTGTAGAAGCGGCTAAACTTGCACAGCTGCAAAGAGGAGGAAAGTCACTAGGGTCTCAGGCGCGAAAAAGTTTTCGCAGATACGGATGCGTATCTGCGCATGGGCGACCGAGAAGCGGATTTGGGCAGGCAGCGTTGGGTCGCTGAAGCGAGGGGAGGTTCGCATATGCGGTCCCGCAGGTGCACATGGTAGGCTGTTAAGTGAGTTTCGCATATGCGAGTTTTTCTCCGCAAAAGCGGGAGCGCAAGTGCGAGCCCAAGCTCTACAGTTGCGGAAATGCCTGGGCTATGTTTAAAATTCGAGGTTTCGCTATTTTAATCATTTTAGACTTTGCAAACTCGGACTAAGGCGATTTGTAGAGGGATTTCGAGGGGTTTCCTGAGGTAAGTCACTTGCGATCATTTTTATTCAATAATATTGTTTCCCCATTGAATTTCCCTAGTTTGTGTGTTTTTTGAGGTGGAATTTTGGAGGTTTAGGCTAGGGATTAGAGAGTTAAATATGGGGATTTGAGTGACGATTTGGTGTCGGAATTTGGGAAATTTGGCATGGTTAGACTCATGGTTGAATGTGCTTTTACATTTTGTAACTTTTATTGGATTATGAGACGTGGGTCCTGGGGTTGACTTTTGAGTTGAATTTTTACTTTTGATTAAGAACATAACTTTTTCATATGCAATTGATTCCTATAGCTTGAGTTGATCATATTGAAATCTTTGTGGCTAGATTCGAGGCATTCGGAGGCTGATTCGTGAGGCAAGGACATGTTGGAGTAGAGATTTACACGGTTTGAGGTAAGTAACACTTCTAAACTTGCTCTGAGGGTATGAATCCCTGAAATTTTGTGCTATGTGGTTGGTGTCGTGGTGACGGGCGTGTGGGCGTGCATCGTATAAATTGTGATTTAGTCAATTCCATGGAACTGTGTAGTTATCTTATCTGAATATTATTACTGTACTCTATATGTTAAAGCACTTGAGCTATGATTTATGCCAAAATCATGTTTAGGATATGTGCTGGTACTATTAGGACTATGGTGGTCGTTCTTTGCTGTTGAGTTTGTTGCTTAAGTGCAGTTATGTACTCAGTCTCAGTCATCATTGCATATCATATCTCTGTCTCTGTTATCATACATTATCACATAACCTATCATTGATTTGGGTTTCTTAGCGTGAGTGTTGCGAGCCCGAGAGACTGGAGAGATTGATGACTGAATGAGGTCGAGGGCCTGTTTGTGAGTGATATTTATGGGATCGTGCTGCACACCGCAGTAGGCTTTCTTTATTCATGCCATGATTGGCTTATTATAGCACTTGGGATGGTTCTGTCCCTCTAGAGTCTGCAAACCCCCAGTTAGCGCAGTTGTTATTGATTTATGGTATTTGATTCGGGTTGGATCTGCCCTGTACAGTGCTGAGTGATTGAGTGTGATGAGTGAGAATTGAGACAGTCAGGTTGAGTATTCCGATAGTGTGAGTATGCGAGGCTTTCATTGTGTTGCATCACATACGATATGCATATTGGCTTGTAGATATAGAGATGTCATATTCCTCATATCATTCAGATTTAACATGTTTTATCTATTCTGAGTTTAATTGCTAAGCATGGAAGCATGTCTACGTTCCTGTACTAGTACCTGCAAATTATGAGTTTCTCTGAGATATTACTTTCATATGTTCTATAAATTACCGTACTGTTTAATTATGTATTTGGACCGTATTGTTCGGACTCGTTACTTCTTTCAGTCCAAAGGTTAGACTTGTTATTTATTGAGGTGGTTGCACTCACGCTACACCCTGCACTTTGTGCGCAGATCCAGGTGTTTCCGAGCATGGTTGTTGTTGATCTTAGAGTTTTCAGCCGTTCGGAGATTGTCGAGATAGCTGTCTGTCACGACCCAAACCTATGGGCCGCAACGGGCACCCGGTACCTTACTCAACCGAGTACCTACATACATATCTTTCTTATCGTACTCTCATTGGTAAATGGGCCAAACGGGCCGTCATGGGCTAACTAGAATAAACATAAGGGAATACTCAATATAGGATAACCCAACCTGATATAAAAACTTATACATGTGACATACGGGCTTATAAGGCCAATATGATCATTTGTAAACTAAACATAGCCGACAAGGCCATAGAAGTATTCGTATACATGACATCTGTATAAAAAGCCTCTAAGAGTACATAAGTATCATAAAGGTCGGGACCGAGCCCCGTCATACCCACCAATATGTGTCCTAATTTTACTGACCAAATAAGAAACTCCGGAGAAAATGGAGCGCACCAACATCTTCCACTGAGCTGATAGCCTACTTGGAGGACTCTCAACCTGTCTATTGGAACCTGCCGGCATGAAATGCAGTGTCCCAGGAAAAAGAGACGTCAGTACAAATAATGTACCGAGTATGTAAGGAATGAAAATCAGTATATAATAGACATGAGAGAAACATGGAGTAAAAGAATCGACATGTAAGTCTGAATAACTCTGTAAATCATGAAATACTCATAGTGTCATGCATATGCATATGAATGTCATGTCGTGCATAGGTACACGTGTTCATAACATCATCAAGCCTCTGAGGGCATCCCATCATATTATCTCGGCCATTATGGGAAAAATCATCAACGTATACCAGCTGATCAGGTGGTGGTGCGTATATAATGCCGTAGCCTTTTCCCATATCCCATATACATATAATTACATATATACGTGTATATAACAACATTTGGTCATGGGTCAATGTACATGAATGAAATGCATGAGAAGTACCTCAATAAAATCTTCCGGAGTGCCATAAGACCATTATGCTTCTGATTAATATCATAAAATCAACTTACGTATTTTCTGAGACCCATGAACAGATGATAGAATAATATGACACATGGGAATTAAAGAATATAAGCATCTCTAATACTTCTATGAATAGAGTCATTTATGGAAATTGTGCATTTGCTCGTTTCATTTATATTGTATGGATCATGCCAAAAGAAATAAGGGATAGCCATAACATACCTGAGCCAATTCTCTTGACAATACCTCTAACACACGTCAATTGCGATAACACGTAACGACGAATCAGAGTAGGGGAAAAATCCGTATGACATTCTTGAGAAAGATTGTATCGTACTTCCTTAGAATCGCAAAATCTCACATTACAGCTCCGACCATTGTAGATCACGTATGCAATCTCTCTGAAACGTGATGTTGTATCTTCTAATCTTAAGGCGGGGGGGGGGGGGGGGGGGGGGTAAGCAAACATCATTTGTATTGCTAAAGTGCGTATATTTGTGTAAATCACGTTTTAAAAAGGCTTAAAGAATGTTGGAGTGCATATATTTGTATAAATCACGTTCAAAAAGTTTAAAGCTATGTGAATCTTGTTAAATGCTCTAATAAGGTGACACCTTGCCATGTCTTATATGAGTCACTTAGTGGCTTTTATTGAAAAATACATGAGCTGCCATGTTAAAGGTAAGTTCCACAAACTTATCCAATTTTAATTAATTGATAATTTATTAATCTCCCACTAACTAATAATTAACCAATTACCCACATAATTAAGAATTATCTCAAATTACTAAAAAAATTACTTACTTTTAACACATCTTATACACCTTATTATTATGGTCATGTGGTACCTTGTATGACACTAGTCCATCAATACGTGGTATTATAGCTCGGGCCGTATTTTATCCCAACATGCCAAACTTCGACAAAAGTTCATTTTTCTTCAATTTCTTACCTTCTCATCTTCACGAATTTATTCATCACTTGTTTGAAATAGCATAATGGTTATAATCTCCAAATAATCTGGTCATTGAACTTAGCTCAATTATCTTACGACAATTTCACGTATAATACTACAGGGTGTAACATCATCGTAATATAGTACTGCGGAGCGTAACGTCATCGTAGTGTAATACTGCAGAGTGCAATATCGGCGTAATATTGCGAGGGGTAACACTGCCTTGGCGTTTGCAGACCTTGACTCTCCTCCATTATCCCTCGGTTTTACTTATTTGGTTCTACCTTCTTTGACAGTGTATCAGACTATGTATTTGTATAAATGCTCATGTACTCGGTGACACTCGGGTTTTGGGAAATTCTGTATTGAGATGTGATGTTTTCATTCAGTTTTATGAGACTTTTACTTACTTAAGATTATTTTCATATATTTTAAATTTCAATATGTTGATATGTTTGAGTTTTCGGCTTGCCTAGTATCATGATAGGCGCCATCACGACACTTGGGTTTTTTTGTAGTGACAGACATGCCAACTGTGAGTGCAGGCACAATATTTCATATGCGTGCTTTGATGATTGGCAGTTATGCCAGGACCCATACAGTGCTAAGTGTGATTATTTTGATGGATCGACGGTTATGAAACGTGCTTTGAGCCAGGCAACTGGAGTGTGCTAAGATTGTGTGTACTTAATGAGCTCATTGTGAAACCGAGTTTTCGACATATATATTTAACATGTAGGCATAGAGACATACCTTCCTCATGCTAGACATTGACATGATATTTGATTTCTTGACATGTATATCTGACATGTAGGCATCGGGACGCACCTTCCTCATTCTAGACAATGACACGATACATGATTACTTGACATGTAGGCATAGAGACGCATTCCCCTCATGCTAACTGGTAAATGAAAAGTCTTATCTGATGTTGTAAATTGGAAAAAATGCAATTCTTTGATAAACTCATGTTTAACTTATTTCAGTGGTAAGATTTAGACTTGGACTGTTATACTTGAAAGCATGTCTACTTTCTCGTATCTGTGAACGAGCTGAGCATTCCTATATTTAGATATATACCTTTACCGTCTCATATATACCTTTACCGTCTTCATTACACTGTTATAAACTGTTATTGGCTATAGGTGTTGGTCACTAACCTTTTTCCAAGCTCGTCAGTGCTTTCAACCTAAGGTTAGGTTTGTTACCTATTGAGTACATGGGGTTGCTTGTACTCATACTATATTTCTGTACTTTGCTTGCAGATTTTGGAGCTGATATTACTGTGTATGGCGGGAGCTGGCATTGAAGATGTACTTGCGTTCCAGTTATATCTCCCTCTTGTTCTTAGTAGTTTAGATGTATAAATTTGTTTATGTATATTTCGAACAAATGATGTATATATTTCGTACTAGCTTTCTAAATTTTAAGTATTAGAAACTCATGACTTGTACTACCAATCCTTGGGATTATGTATAGAAAGCTCGGTTGTTTTATTTATTGATTCAAGTTATCCTATTTGAGTTGTGTTATCTATCATTTGTCTTACCTAGCGAGTTGGATTAGGTGCCATCACGATTGGATGGATTTTGGGTCGTGATAAGGAATTAGTAATACATTAGTTATTTATTGTAGAATAATTAGTTCGATATATTACCCATTAGTAAATATTTATTTATTGTCTAAACAAAGTCTAATTTTCTAACTATTAAGAGGGTTAGTGTTTTTATTTTGTAATTCTATTCCATCTATTACTAACCCGTATTATCTTATTCAATAGTATTTTCTACATAAGATAATACATTGGTTCCTGCATTGTTTATGCAGGTATTAGTTTTAAGGAAGAAAGAAATAGCAGTCAAACTATAGATAATTAAACTTTGTTGGATTTAAATCTTTAAAACAAGTTGGACTAAATTTTAAATTCATGATATATTGGTCCAAATAGATATTATGGGCTAATATAATTGAATTAATTATATAAGTCCAATATATACGGATTAATTATATAAGTCCAATATATACGGATTAAACAAATAAATCTTAATTCTTTGGGTTAAATTGATGAGCCCACTATATTAAGCCCAAAATGTCATTTTTCTAGAGGCCTTGTTTGTTGCCACGTGTCAAATGGCGTGGCATGCCAAGTCAAAAGAAAGATCCAATAGGATCATGCCACGTGTCAAAATGACAAGGCATGCCAAGTCAAATCAAAAGTCCAATGAAACCGCACCACGTGTGCAAGTGACATATTTTGGCCAATCAAATGTAGCCTTATCACACTTTAATTTGATTAGTCGAAAAGCGTTTGTTCTTATCATATCTCTTCCCTCTCATAACTATAAATATGGGTCTTCATAACCTAGAAAAGACACCAGAAGTTACAACAAGAAGCAAGAGGAAGTTGTTGGATCAAATGTTACAGATTTCTCTAAAAGCTACAAGAATTGAAGTGTTCTAAGGATTAAAAGATCAAAACGAATATTCAAGAACAAGATGCAAACCCTTGGATTAAAAATATGTCAAGATCATGATCAGACCTCAAGCACTCGGATTAAAATAAAATAAAATTCAAGATTAAGCTCGAAGGATCTTTTATTTACTATTGAAAAGTAGAATCCGAAGATTCATAGAGATTGTAACACTCAAATATTTGAAATAAAATACTACGATTGTTATAATATTTTTCGGTCTTGATTTAATTTTCTCAACGCAATTTATTGTCTACAAATTCTGGCATGCTCAATGGGACAATATCTACCTCTCATCTCAACTTTTCAATCACCAAAGTTTAGGAACATCAAAATGGTTTCAAAGAAAATCAACCCCGGATCATCTTCCACCAAGGCTGCTAACTCCAGGTTCTATGCTGATGTGGAAAGCATCCTCGATGTTACCTTTGGAAGCTTTGGACCAGTTACGAGGGGAAAAACAAGCTATTTAGGACAATAAGCACTTCAATTTTTGTCCGCATAAACCCTTATTTTCGGATCTTCATCCTCAAAAGGAGCAAGATCTTCCACAAATGCACCCGAAGGAGGAAGCGATGTTGCTGAAAAGATCAAAAAAACTCTTGCTCTGCTTGACCTCTCCGGATCCAAGAACTCTATTGTGAAGGAAGATGATGATGCTTCAGGTGATGGATCCTCTCCACTTACACTGAATATCATGAGCCATTCAAGAATCAATCTGTGTGACAATCCATGCTACTCCCCATTATCTACAACAATCATGCAAGCCATGGTAACAAACACTTCATCTGTGGAAGAGCAGTTGGCAAAATTGACGGATACAATCGCTAGCTTGACCAAGTGCATGCAAAATCAAGATGCTAGAATTGACAAGCTAACAGACAAGGTGAGAATCTTGATGGAAGAAGAATCCACCCATGCACGTGGCAAGCTCCCAGAAGTTCCAGAGATTGATTCTCCCCCAAGACGAGTAGCATCTGCTAAGGCTATCCCTCTCTCATCTGAATGGATGATTCCTATCGATCAACTGAAAGAGTTCATTGAAGTAACTATTAAGAATAAGTATGAAGTTGCTACCAAGTCCTCCCTTACATACGCAAAGTCGTACACTGCAAGGATCGATATGTTGAAGATGCCTTGATCACGCTCAACTATGTCTAATAAAAGACTAAGCGGGCGTTGCAAATATAATCCGAGGTATTATGCCCAAAGTCGATCCCACAAGGAATTTACGTATCAAGCAAGTTGTTAGAATACTCAACTGTCACTTGATGTTATTTAAATTACTAATAATAAAGATTAAAACTAAAGATTAACTACGTTAAGGTGTAAACAATTGTAATAAAGATCTAAGGTTATGGTTTCCCCCGTCGGTGAATTTACTTCTTGGCTACTTTATATAGATTGATTAGTTTTCTTTATCAATCATGAACACTCTATCTAACATAAATCTCTCTCAAGTAATTATGATAATTTACTAGACGCACTCTCTCAAGTTACGCTAGCTAGATTGCATTACAGTTCACTTTAGATTGCACCCGAGGTATCGTTATCTCTAATCCAACCTCTAAACCCTCGGTTATGACTTTCATCTATACTCCGGGAGTGATGTTGTTCAAACAACTACCTAAATATGCACTCTCTCTCAAGTAGATACATAATAAATAGG
>ML439999.1:137491-186648 GCA_005239525.1 Nicotiana knightiana
ACAGCTAATTGATGGCCATTCAATTAACTACAACAAGAACGTAGTTGAACAAATAGAGATTAATCAACCCATCGGAACTCTATTAATAACACAATAAGTTCATCCTCCAACGGGTTCTACCAAAACCCTAGATTAAATAAGTTAGCTAAACATGTTCAAAAGAATCAACTCTAAAATAACTTGCATAATGAAACTACAAAGTAATGAAGAAAATCTGTACAAATTGATGTCTTGTCGTCCGTTTGTTCGAATCCCCCGTATGTCTTCCGAATCTCCTTAAGTTTTGTTTTAGGGGTCTATTTATATGTTTAGGACAAACCCTAAACGCGTAGGAGACTTCTATTCCAACCGGGAAACACTTAAACTCGTCAAAACTCGGAATTGACCGAAACAGGGGCCTGGCATTTGGGCCCTGGCGCCTGGCTAACGCCAGGCTAAGGCTGGCATTTGGGCTCTAACGCCTGGCTAACGCCAGGCTAAGGCTGGCGTTTAGACTCTAACACCTGGCTAACGCCAGGCAGGGTCAGGCGTTTGGGCTTTGACGCCCGACTATAGCCCGGTGCACTCCTCCTTGCCTCTTGAGCGTATTTTCAATGTATTTGCATCCGTTTAGATCGATTTCCATCTATAATTCACCTACACATGAAATAGACTCTATTATGCACATAAAATGTGTATTTTTATCATTAACGCACATAAAATGTAGGGCATATAACATGTTAAACCATGAATTCTAGCCTCGCATCAATACCCCACACTTAAACATTTGCTCGTCCTCGAGCAATCAAACTACACTCATGTACACAACTTATTAAGCAAATCCCTTAACACGTTATACCAAGAATTTTTAAAACATTTCAATCACAGAGGTGTGACATCCTNTGCCTGCTGGCTATGAACCTCCAAAGTTTCAACAGTTTGATGGTAAAGGAAATCCAAAGCAACATGTGGTGCACTTCGTTGAGACATGAAACAATGCCGGAACTTATGGAGATTACCTCGTCAAAAAGTTTGTCTGCTCGCTAATAGGAAATGCTTTTGATTGGTATAAATACCTTGAGGCAAAATATATTGATAGGCGGGATCAACTAGAGCAAGAGTTCTTCAATCACTTTTATAGCACAAGGCACACTGTGAGCATGGTGGAGCTCACAAATACTCATTAACAGAAGGGTGAGCCAGTTATCGACTTTATCAATCGATGGAGGAATGCAAGCCTCAACTGTAAAGACATGTTTATTGAAGCTTCTAGCATAGAGATGTTCATCCAAGGCATGCATTGGGGATTGCTCTACATTTTGCAAGGTATCAAGCCTAGAACATTTGAAGGCCCATGACATGGAATTGAGCATGGATTCCACTGGAAATGAAAGGCTGCCCATCTATGAACCTCGCAAAGGGAACGACAAGTAAGAAGTCATGAAGTGGGCAAGTTCGTACCCAAGTCTAAAATCAAAGAAGCTATGTATGTCAATACATCACCTGTGAAGTTCACGACGAAGGCGAGCAAGAAGCAAAGTATGAAATCCACTTCTTTTTAAGATAAGCCAAGTGTAAAGTTGACTCTAAAAGAAATGCAAGAGAAAGAGTACCCATTTCTGGATTCTGATGTGCCGGCCATTTTTGAAGAACTCCTCGAGTTAAATCATATTGAGCTCCCGGAGATGAAGCGGCCAAATGAAGTGGGGAAAATTGATGATCCAAATTAATACAAATATCATCGACTTGTGAGACGCCATCTGGAGAAGTGCTTCTTTATCAAGGACAAAGTTATGGACTTGGCTAGTGAAAAGAAGACCGTGCTTGAAGATGAGAAAGCAAGCACAAACCAAGTCTCTATCACATTTAGCTCATTCATTCCAGATGAATTATGTAGTTTTAAAGAAATTAAAGATGAAGAATTACGGGAGAACAACAAAGTTGAACACGATCAACCTGATGATGATGAAGGTTGGACGTTGGTGACTCGTCATAGGCGCCACAAAAGGAGCCCACAAAAAGAATCAATAGAAAAATCAAAAAGGAAAATAATGGTGAAAATACTAAGGAGATGGAATCCAGTTAAGCATTTAAAGAAAGCAAAAGTGGAGGTGCACCATCCTTAAAATCCACGGCATACAGTGACCTTGGAGGATTTCTTGCCATGTTGGTTCGACTTATTGATTTTCTGTGATGGTATTGAGGCGTCTTGTTGCAATGCTGATAAAGGGGAAGAAAAGAGTGATGACCTACCGTTGTCACCATCATTAAAAAATCTCATCGAGTCTATTCCTCAAGAAGTTAACGCGTGCGAGGAAAAAGTCACATTCACAAATAACGATCTTCTACTAGGTGACACTCTTCATAACCGCCCATTGTACTTGGTTGGCTATCTGCGTGATGAAAGGGTAAATCAACTTTTGGTTGATGGAGGGTCCTCAGTGAACATCTTGCCAATTTGCATTGCGAAAGAACTTGGTATTCCCATGAACGAACTCTCAGAAAATTGTGTGATGATATAAGGATTAAACCAAGGGGGAAAAGAGCCATATCAGGCTGGGAATCACCATTGAAGATATGTAATCAAGTGCATGGTTGCATGTGATCGATGCAAAGACTTCATACAACGTCTTGCTTGGAAGGCCTCAGATAGATGAGAATAAAGTAGTTCCATCTACCTACCATCAATGTTTAAAATACTACGAGGGTGAAGTAGAGAAGAAGATAGTTGCTGATGATGAGCCATTACCGAGGTTGAGTCACATTTCGTCGTTGCAAAGTTCTACTTGAAGAACCGCATTGTGAAAGAGCTAAAATCTGATGATGGTATGAAAAGAAATAATGACGAGCCCACAACTAAAAGAGCTGAGGTGACTGCTGGTAGAGCCAAACTTGTTACTGAGGAGGTACAACCTAACTCGAATAAATCTTATAGAGGGGATATTGCGTCTTATGGCAAGAAAGTAATTCATGCGCTCCAATATGTCCCTAGAAGGAAGAAATATGAAGGTGAATCATCTAATCTCAAAACTAACATACTAAAGTAGTTAACTCTTCCTGTAAAATGAATTGAGGCAGTAAAGTTGTCCATAAATCCACTTGCAGGGTTTGTGGCCCAAAATTGTTTGTAGAATGTGAAACTCCCTACAAAGCGAATAGATGAAGGTTTTGATCCTAATACTTACAGGCTATTTGCAAAAGTTGGGTACAATCCTAATGAGCCATCAAAGTTAGGGAAGCTCCCATCAGAAGCTTCTATGAGGAAACTACGTGAAGTTTTGGGATATAAACAACCCTCACCAGTGCGCATCTCCATAAGAAGGGCAAGCAATAATTATATCACTGTAGAAGATGAATCTACCGCTTCTAATATGCCTTCTATATTTGATCGACTTGGAAAATCAACTATGAGGACTTCCGTATTTGAGAGATTGGGTCCATTAAAGAAGGGGAACAAGTTCCAGAGAAATTATCAAATCATAAGAACACCCGCTTCACCCAGAATCTAGAAGATCTTTAAGAATTTCGAATGTTTGGTTCCGTCCATAATGAGACGACAAACAAAACTTGTGGTTTCATGTAAAGAAGTGCTGAAGGTAAAGCCATATGATGTGGTCTACACTAAAGAACATGAAGAAGATGAAAAAAGTGTGGGTTCGTCGTATCATGTTAGTACACTAGGCGAGAATGGTGTTTCATCTCTAATGGAGGATGATGAGAAATTGGAGGATGTGTCACCGTGTTACCACATATCCTTCAACGATGGGGACCCTCAGGATGATGAAGATGTGAAAGATGCTCCATCTGAACTTGAAGAAGGGGTGAAGACAACAATTGATGCCTTAAAAGAAGTTAACCTTGGCACCGATGAAGAACTAAGACCCACCTACCTAAGTGTTTTACTGATGAAGAAAGCACTTATATTGAGTTACTCAAGGAGTTCAGGGATGTCTTTTCTTGGAGTTACAACGGGATGTCTGGCTTGGACCCGAAAGTATCAGTCCATCACCTTGTAGCCAAGAATGGTGCTCGTTCTGTTAAACAAGCTCAAAGGCGCTTTAGGCCTGAATTGGTTCCCTTGATTGAAACCGAAGTTAACAAACTCATTGAAGCCGGCTTTATTCGTGAAGTTAAATACCCAACATGGATTTCAAGTATTGTCCTTGTAAGGAATAAAAATGGCCAAATTTGAGTGCGCGTTGACTTCAGGGATCTCAACAATGCATGTCTGAAAAATGAAGTCCGACTTCCTATTCCAGACCTGATGATCGATGCTACTACTGGGTATGAGGCAATGTTATTTACGGATGGTTCGTCGGTCTATAACCAAGTTCGAATAGAGCCAAAAGATAAAGAGCTTACTGTATTTCGTACCCCCAATGGTATTTATTGCTATAAGGTAATGCCTTTTGGCTTGAAGAATATTGATACTACTTACCAAAGGGTTATGCAGAATATTTTTAATGATCTTCTCCACAAGAATATCAAATTCTATGTTAACGACTTGGTGGTAAAATCAAGAGAGAAAAGGAACCACCTGAAATACTTTAGAATGGTGTTTGAGTTGCTCCAGAGGTACCAGCTTAGGATGAACCCATTGAAATGTGCCTTTGGAGTTACTTGTGAAAAGTTCCTTGGTTTCATTGTCTGACATAGAGGGATCGAAATAGATCAAGCCAAAGTGGATGCCATTTTGAAAATGCCTGAGCCTCGGGATATTCATGAATGGAAAAGTCTGCAAGGAAAGCTAGCATACCTGAGAAGATTCATCTCAAACCTTGCTAGGAGGTTCCAACGATTTAGTCACCTCATGAATAAAGGCATTCCTTTCAAGTGGGACCAAGCTTGTAGCAATGCCTTTGAAAGTATTAAAACTTACTTGATGAAGCATCGGGTTTTGGCAGCCCCTATACTTGGAAAGCTGCTGATACTATATATTTCAGCACAAGAAAGGTCTGTTGGAGCGTTGTTGGCCTAAGAAAATAGTAAAGGGAAAGAAAAATCTCTTTACTACTTGAGAAGGATGATGACACCAAATGAGCTGAATTATTCCCCAATCGAAAACTTATGTTTAGCGCTAGTCTTCTCAATTAAAAAGTTGAAGCACTACTTTCAAGCTCACGTTGTTCCCTTTTTATCTAAAGCAAATCCCGTCAAGTTAGTGATGTCAAAACATGTTCTTAGTGATCGACTAGCGAGATGGTATCTCTAATTTCAACATTTCGAGATTTTGTACAATCCTCAAAAGGATATAAAAGGACAAGCATTGGTAGATTTCTTGACAGATCATCCGATACTTGATGACTGGGAGCTAACTGACAAACTACCTGATGAGGATGCAATGGTCGTTGAAGTTCAACCCCCATGGAAGATATAGTTTGATGGTGGTGCGCATCATGGAGAAGCTGGTGCTGGCGTAGTATTTGTCACTTCCCAAGGTGAAGTCTTTCCCTACTCCTTCACCTTGACACAACTCTGTTCCAACAATGTTGCTGAGTATCAAGCATTAATAGTTGGGCTTGAAATGGCTGTTGATATGAAGCAGTTTTAGTTACAAGTCTTTGGTGACTCCTAGTTGGTGATCAACCAGCTTTAAGGTAGTTACGAGGTCAAGAAACCTGAACTACGCCCATATCATGATTATGCTAAAAAATTAATGGGGTGGTAGGTGATGTGACTATTCAACATGTGCCAAGGAAATAAAACAAGAAGGGTGATGCTTTAGCTGCCCTAGCTTCATCGTTAACCCTGCCTGATCAAGCGCAAGTTACTGTCTGCCAAAAACGGGTAGTACCGCCGCCAAACGAGGCTGAAGGTGAAGAAAATGATCTCAAGCATTATGTCATTCTTTCTGAAGCCGAGAAAGAAGAATGGAGACAACCCATTATCGATTACTCAAGTTATGGGATACTTCCAGAAAATCCGAGAAGAAGGACTGAGATCCATCGTCGTGCACCTCTCTTCCTTTACTACAAATAAACTCTATATAGAAGGTCATTCCAGGGAGTGCTCTTGCGTTGTTTAGGGGAAGAGGAAGCACTCCAAGCTCTACAAGAGGCACATTCTGGGGTATCCGAGTCACACCAGTCTGGACCAAAGCTCCACATTCTGGGGTATCTGAGTCACAGGTGGATAGGCCCAAATACAGGGGAAACTTTGTCGAAATTTCTGGGAATTTGGGGAGTTAGCCAAATTTTGGAACTGATGGTGTGTGACGTAATAGTTGGGTCACATTGGATGCTAATAGCATATCTTGACCCTTATTCGAGGACAAATGATCATAAGCGGGAGAAATGTAAGGACCTATTGAAATTTTCTAATGATTTAAGATTTAAAAATGTGCCAATGGTATTTGGGAATAACATATTCGAGTATTAAAGGAGACCCATGGGATAGAACCACGTCATTTTGAAATGAAAATATATATTTAAGGTGTGTTGGATCATATTAAGGAGTTTTGTGGATAGGAAGAATTTGTGTGTAACTTGTTGGATACATTAAATGGAAATGATGTTATTATGTAAACATGGTTTCATTCTTATATGAATATTTGTAAGTCAATTCGGGTCTATATCATAACAAGGTATCAATTGAGGGTGAGTGTAGAAGCAAGAAATGGAAAAAAAAAATAACTTGGAGCATGCTAGGGACAGTGAAACGCGTGGATTGTGGCACGCCAACCCTCTCAACCACTTTGAAAACCAGTGAAGTATAGGCATTTGGCACTGGCGCTGGCGCTGGCACGCTACCCCCCACCTGAAGATTTCCTTTTAAGTACTCACTTTGAGGGTTCATTTTCTCCATTTCACTTGGATGGATTTTGGAGCTCTTCTCCACTCTCTCAAAACCACCAAAGCCTCTCTTCTTCAAGGTAAGCAATCCCCATTATCTTGGTGTGAAATTTCATCATTTCTACACTAGTGTTGATGAAGTCTACACATGAAATCCTTAGATTTTCAAAAAAATTCTTCAAGAACTCAAAAGGAGGATTTTGCAAGATTTCTCCCAAAAGGTAATCCTACATCCTTAGACTTACATGCATGGATTTATTATGGGAATATGAGTATGAATTAAGTACTGGAACTCATGGGATGGTGATTGGAAGCCATAATTTTCCCAATTTAAATATATAACCATTGTAGAGATTGAAAGATGATTATTTGATGAAATTTTGTTGGTTGGGTGTAGATGGATGGTATTGCATGTGATGTTGGAAGTTATAAAATGTTTAGGAATGGGGGGGGGGGGGATAAATTATTGGTAAATAATGGTAGTTGGATGAATTAATTCTATGGCTATGAGATGTAGAGATTTATGCATACTATGTGTTTGATAAGGTGTCTAAATAGCCTAAACTATGGAATTTGTTACTAATGATGGTTCCATTGGATTTTGATATTATAGATTGAAGTTGCTTAGTGTAGTAGATCGTTGTAGTATCATTAGGGGATGAATTTCAGGTATGTTGGCTAAACTACTCTCTTAGAATTGAATTCTATGATGTTCTGGTAAGTTTCAAGTATGGTTGGCTCAAGTTCCTTATTCCCATGTTCCTAGTTATTCCAAAAAAATTTGATTTTTTCGAGTAAGCAAAGTGTCGGAAGTTATGTATTCAAAACGTGTTCTGAATGCTCCTTTCACATTTTGTTACCCTTCGGGAATGTGTTCAAGAATGATATGTGTACCAAAAGTCTTGATTTGAAATGCTCTTATTATTGATAACCTTTGATAAGGCTTGAAAGTGAAAGAAGCGGGTATGGGATATGATAAATGTGGCCATCGTGCCAAGAGTGAGAATTACAATTATGGCCAATAGTGCCAATGAAATAAAAGAATGTGTAAAAGACTACGAAATGAGTTTTGACCCCTTTATATGATAAATGTTATTAATGTCCTATGATCACCCATGGAAAGTACATGTAAATAATAGTATGAATATGAAATGTGGTCGCATTGCCAAAATGAGAATTATGAGGCATTGTATGTTCCAATAGGTTTCAATCATAGTAGGTATGCTTCAAAAATAATAAATATAAATGAATCCGATATTAAGTCCCCAAGAATCATGAACTTAGCTAATGACCTTAAGATGACAAGTGAGAGAATAATGAGATGGAAGTGAGATGTCATATACTAATTGATGATGAATCTTATGGAAAACCAATTTGGGCTATGTGCCATTGAAATCGACTTATTGATTCACCATGCATGTGTTAATGTAATGTTAATCATGTCACTTTGAGTTTATATATGGTCTCGTGCATAATGAGGTGTTATGTAAACCCTATGGACGGCCTATGAAACACATAGGTGTATTGTATATGTGACCTTATAGACGGTCAATGAAACGCATAGGTGTATTATATATGTGATCCTATGGACGGTCTATGAAACACATAGGTATATTTTATATGTGATCCTATGGATGGTCTATGAAACGCATATGTGTATTGCATATGTGATCCTATGGAGGGCCTATGAAATGCATAGATGTATTGTGTATGTGATCCTATGAACGGTCTATGAAAAGCCTAGGTGTATGGTATGAATAAACACTATGGACGGTCTATGAAATGCGTACGTGTATAATGTAATATGTGAATCCTATGGACGAGCTATGAAACGCATAGGTGTATCATATAATATGTGAACCCTATGGACGGGCTATGAAACATATAGGTGTATAATATAATTTGTGAACCCTATGGACGGGCTATGAAACACATAGGTGTATAATATAATTTGTGAACCCTATAGAAAGTATGTAAAACACATATCCAGTATGAACAATAGATTCCACTTCCATTGCCCTTGTTTGTACATGTTGTTACAGTTACATTATATTCTGTATCTCATGCATAGTTCATATGGAACACTTGATCCCAAAATATGTTCAGAATGAAGTAAGTATAATAAGACTTGAAATGTGATTCTATGGGACGTTTCATAGTTTCTTGATGTACTTCATTTGCCTCTTGTTTGAGTTACCGTAGTTCCATATGTTATTCTATTTGCATTACATACGAGTACTATTCCACATGTACTCACGTCCCTTTTGCCGGGGGCGCTGCATCTTCTAATGGATGCAGGTGGTTCCATAGCAAGCGGCATCGATCAGTAATAGCAGTACATCCTCCTCTCAACTGACTTGGTGAGCCCCACTTCATATCAGGGTCTTGTGTCTTTTGGCTTCATGTGTATAATATTTTGAGGTATAGCCGGGGCCTTGTCTCCGGCACTATCATGTCATTCCTATCTAGTAGATGCTATGTAGACATAGCGTGGGATGTATATGAGTGTTGGGAAAATCAAACAAGTTATGTTGTGTTTTGATCACTTGTTCCACTTCAAACTATGAAACTTTGTGTATTTTAAGACTTATTAAATGAAGTAACTAATGGTAATGGATTTGGCAGTGTCTACATGATTCCATTATTGTTTAATTAACTAAGTTATGTATTCTCTTTAAATCATGGGTGAGTTTGGGTAGAAAGGTATTGTACAGGCTTGCTCGGTCCGGTTATCTCGGCTGAGCGCCGGTCACGTTCCCTGTGATCGGGGCTTGACAAATGATCTAGCCGAGGTATTCAACAAGACTCTATGCAACTTGTTAAAGAAAGTTGTCTCTAAATCCAAACGAGACTGGCATGACCGTGTGGAAGAAGCTCTATGGGCATATAGGACAACTCACCGCACGCCAACACAAGCGACCCTTTATGCACTCGTTTATGGAGTCGAAGTCGACTTACACTCGAGTGTCGAATACATTCATTACGATTAGCTATCCAAGAAGGGGTCACTGATGAAGAAAGTGCTCGACTTCGATTAGCAGAGTTGGAGGCTCTTGATGAGAAGAGGTTGGAAGCTCAGCAGAGTCTTGAATGTTATCAAGCTCGATTGTCTTCTGCCTTCAATACAAGAGTTTGCCCGAGATCCTTTCAAGTAGGAGATCAAGTACTTGTTGTACGAAGACCCATAATTACTTCCCATAAACCTGTAAGAAAGTTCACTTCAAAATGGGATGGGCCATATGTCATACAAGAAGCTTACTCAAGTGGGGCTTACAAGATGGTTGATGTAGATGACAATCGGCTCTATCATTGGCAAGTTTTTGAAGAAGTATTATCCTTGAAGTTGCTATGCCCCTTGATGCATGAGCCTAAATTGCACGTTCCTACACTCATGGCTTGCATGAGCCTAAACTATGTACGGCCCACAAAAAAAAGTACGCTAGGTTGAAAACCTCGAAAGAGGCTGCCTAGGCAAAAGTTAGGACATAAATATAAAAAATAATAAAATAAAATAAAAAACCACCCATTCTGAACTGTGGTATGACTTGATCCTCTTCACCGAGGTACGTAGGCAGCTTAGAGTTTCATCCTGAGTTCTGTTGCATGAGTTCAAAAGATACATAGTGCCCCAATCATCGTTCGAATGAAGTACGATGGAATCTAATCCATTCAATCAGCACTTGAAAATCGAGCTGAGATATCATTCTTCTGTTAAGCTTTGGATCCCATTTGATTTAAAAGGGGCAAGATGTTGTGCTAAAATGGTGTCTTCACAGAAATGATGACAATATTTGCATCAAAATCTGGGGATTCTCTATGTATTCATGTTCGCATAACTTTCAAGTTTGTTGGTACTCATATCCACTCACTGCCCCCAAAAAAAGGGGGAAGAGAAGAGAGGCGTCAAAAGGGAACACAAATATAAGAAGAAAGATTTATTGGCACAACGTTTCAAATTCAGTGAGACGTAAACCCAAGACGTTTGGTGAGAATGGAGATCTTGAATTTCAATTGATAGCAAGAAAAATGTCTTATGATTCGGTGGCTTCCATACAAAAACATAAAAGTTTTGGCGAAGTCGCGCCAATTCGAAGCTGTCGGTATATCAAAATTTGATGTTGACTTAAAAATATTATCTAAAACAATCCTTAAGGTATTAAATCTACATTTTGTACATGTTTTGTATTTTGAAGTCTTGTTTTCAAGAAATCAAACGGTTCGTGATTTCAACGTTCCTACATCAAAATATAAGAGTTTTGGTATAGTCGTGCAAGTTTGAAATCGTCAGCGTGTCGGAATTTTAAGTTAACTTCGAAATATTACGTGAAACTATCCTTAAGGTATTAAATCCCATGTTTTGGACATGTTTTAGATTTTGAAGTTTAGTTTTCAAGAAATCAAATGGCTTGTAAATTCGACGTTTCTACACCAAGATATGAATATTTTGATGAGATTGCACAAATCTGAAATTGTCAGCGTGATGCAATATAAAGTTGGTTTTAAAATATTGTCCGGGACAATTCTGAAGGTATTTTTTTAAAGATTTTGGTTGCAAACTTTTATAGATGTTCGTCTCGAACTTTTAAAGGTATTCAAATTTTTAAGGTTTTCGTTGCGAACTTTTAAAGGCATTCGGATTTTTAAGGTTTTCGTTCCGAACTTTTAAAAGGAATATGTTTCGAACTTTTAAAGGTGCTTGTCTTGAGCTTTTGAAGGTGCTCGTCGCGAACTTTAAAGAGTCCCTACTGCTGACTTTTTAAGATTTCTACCACGAACATTTATGGATCTCCGCCACGAATTTTAAAGGTCTTTATCGCGAAATTTTAAATGTCTTCACCATAAACTTTTAGAGATCTTGACCATGAGCTTTTAAGGATCTTTACGTGATTTTTTATGGGTCTTCGCTACAAATTTAAAAGGTTTTCATCGCAAACTTTTATGGATTTTCGCTGTAAATTTTAAAGGTTTTCATCGTGAACTTTTAAAGGTCTTCGTCTCGAACTTATAAAGAACTTCGTAGTTTTACGAAGTTACTTCTAAAAAGAAAAAAAAACACAAGAATAGAAGAAGAAATTACCTTCGGTGATACTTCACAAGCGTCAAAGACATTCGAAATTGATGATCGTGAGGTGAAGAAGGTGCAACCTTAAATAGATGATTAGAGTAGGCTATTGAGAATTAATTCACGATGTGGGATCGGTGTTAAAGGCGGCTGTCACTATTAGTTTCCAACATGAACTGGGCTACCACAATTTGACTCCTACTCAAATTAACAATCGTAGTCGGAGAAGGAAAGACGTGTTTCAGAGTCATGCTTGAATTAAAAATTGCGGTGATACAAATCTACATATTGTGATGCATTCATATGTTGTAGCAACTGCCATGTGTAGTAGATCAACTATGTGCTCCATTAAGAGGTCAATTTTGAAGTCTTGCAGCGTCACTTTAACTAAGATTGCTTGGCATTTAACATTCATTTTTAATTTTGGTGCTTAAGTAAAAAAGAAAGTTAGTTAAAGGATTAATTATGGAAAATGTGATCTGTCACTATTTTAGTCAAGATAGAATGCAACTAATACTTCAAAATTAATAAGAGAAATTCACGAAGCCATTCCAAGGAAAATACCAATTGTTTTCAACAAATACTTCAAGTCTAGTCCTTAAAATTTATCCTTCGACAAGCCTTGAAGTAGGGGAAATTTATAGATAATTAAATTTTATTGAATTTAAATCCGTAAAACAAGTTGGACTATATTTTAAATTCATGATATATTGATCCAAATAGATATTATGAGCTAATATAATTGAATTAGTTATATAAGTCCAATATATATATGGATTAAATAAATAAATCTTAATCCATTGGGCTAAATTGATGAGCCCACTTCATTAAGTCCAAAATGTCATTTTCTTAGAGGCACAATTTGGTGCCACATGTCAAATGACATGGCACACCAAGTCAAACGAAAGAGCCAATAGGATCGTGCCACATGTCAAAAAGACAAGGCATGCCAAGTCAAATCAAAAGGCCAATAAAATCGCACCACGTGTGCAAGTGACATATTCTGACCAATCAAATACGGCCTTGTCACACTTCAATTTGATTGGTCGGAAAGAGTTTGTTCTTACCATAACTCTTCCCTCTCACAACTATAAATAAGAGTCTTCATAACCTAGAAAAGACACCAGAAGTTATAACAAGAAGCAAGAGGGAGCTCGTGGATCAAACTCTGTAGATTTCTCTAAAAGTTACAAGCATTCAAGTGTTTTAAGGATTAAAGATCAAGACGAAGGTTCAAGAACAAGCTGCAAGCCCTTGGATTAAAAATATGTCAAGATCAAGATCAGACCTCAAGCACTTGGATTCAAATAAAATAAAATTCAAGATTAAGCTCGAAGGCTCTTTTATTTACTGTTGAAAAGTAGAATAAGAGGATTCATAGAGATTGTAATACTCAAATATTTGAAATAAAATATTATGATTGTTGCAATATTTTTCGGTCTCGATTTTATTTTTTCGACGCAATTTATTGTCTACACAAACATTGTATAACTTTATGATAGTTTGTTTGGATGGTTGTTACCCATTGTATCGTATTATATTATTTTCCCAGAACAATCTTTGTTTTGATTGTTTAGTTAAAATTGATTGTATTGTATTGTTAAATCCATTGTTCCGAAACAATGAAAAGTCCCATTTTTTGAAACAACTGATTTGGTGTGGTGGGATTGTTTCCTATTTTTCTTTCTAGTTATGCCCTAACTTATTATTTTATAATTCTATTTTACCCTTTACCTTTTTTTATTTTAAATAATAGCAAAATCTCTTTCTCATATAATTCTATAATAGAATTCTACGTGAAGTCTAATAACCTATATAAATTCTCAAAGACAGCATCCCAAATATAACCTATATAATATCCTACATACGTGAAAAACTTGTTTTTTTCTTCTGCCGCTTCTCCATACTCTTCAGGTAAATGTTTTGTTTTACTTTTGTCTGAATGGAGTCTACTTAACATTTTTTTAAATTTTTTTATTATTATGATCTAATTATGAATATAGTGTACTTATTATTATTTTTAATATATTAACTTGTTTAACTAATTTCGATAGAATTCGCATGAATTTAATTGCTTAATTTATATATAAGACATAATTAGTGATAAATTAGTAGAAAGAAGTTTTCTTAAATAATTTTTATGTGTAATTCTGGATAAATTAAATATTTAAAACAATTGAGGGTATTTTAGTAAACTTATCAGTTACAGTACAGTACGATACAGCCAAACCAAACAGCAAAATGTTATTTAACAGCAGCAAACAATACAATTTATCCAAACATTGTATTCATAAAACGATACGGTACAATATAATATAGTACAGTACAATATGATACATTATAAAACGACGGGGAACAATGATCCAAACAGAGTGTAATATCCACACTATAATCTCTTGAAATCAAAACAAAAAATTGTATAATTTAGTCTGATTGTTAAGTTAAGATTCGTTATGCTAATAAAACCCCCAACCAAACAACCCCAGAAAGTTGACTTTTAAAGAAGACAACCTTGTATTATGAAACTGCATTCTTTTTGTCGATCGCGCATGTTCTAATTACAGAAGCAGTTCAGAGTTCATAACACTATTTGTGTGCAATCTCAACCCCACCCTCGGCTTGAGATCGTGCATGTTGGTATATTCATTTGAATATGTTTTCTTGAATTGGTTGTTATATATGTAATTCAATAACATGTTTACAAATTTGATAAAAAAAGAAGAAGAAGTTGATTGTCGATTGCATATTCTGGCTGTCTCTTTTAGTGGAAACACATGAAAACAGCTTAAGCCTCATCCACATACAATGAAAAATAGGAGTTGAGGATCCACAGTAAGATATGTGCAGCAAATAATGGTATTCACCAAATGAAATAAAAAAAATATTAAATGATGGGAAAGAGTCATTGTCAAAAATCATTTTCCTTTTGCATTTTTTGGGTGTTTTCTGGATCTATGGATCGGCGAGATTCTTTCCATAATTGGGTTTCAACCCCCAATTTCTTGAGCTCTATGAGGCCACGCTCGACTGCAAAGTAAGTTATTTGCGTTAGAAGTGGATATATTTTGTCATCTGACCAAATTTCTGAGTAATATGTGAAGTGAGAGAATCTGTTACCATGGACAGCATCATGTGAAGTGAGAGGTTGGCCACCTTGGTTTATCCAAAACTGTAATCTCTCCTCTGCAATATCTGCTTCCACTCCATGATTTTTGGCTCTTCTCCACAAGTATGTGAGCCACGCCTGAAAGAATAATACCAAAACAGAATCTTTGAACGTGTATAACTGCCACTATTAAAATGATAGATACGACTTGCCACAACAACAACGATTACCAAGAGAAAGGAGAGGCTAACCGTAATAGCCTTAAGGGAAGACACAAGGTGGAAAATTAAAGAGTCAAATACCTGCTTAAATTGCACATCTTCTGTCTCCTCCGGACTCAATTCTGTGATACAGACATAATATTAGTAATACGAGGTAGCAAAGAAAGTTGTACTGTTAATATATACTGACCACTCATTTTGAAAATATAGGCAAAACTCGACATTAGATTATCAGAAGTACTCGATTCACATGCTTTGTTAAACTAGAATTAATTCACTTCCCGAACGAAAGGCTCTAAATTTGGCATTGAATATAGGATATCTGAATAACAGCAAGGAAATAGGTTAAGCCACCTCATATTTAAGTCAACAGCAGTGAAAGTTAGATCCTTGACAAGAACTCCGGTGGCGAGTTTTGAGAAAGCTTAATCTTATACCATGGGGAAGAAAACTCATTCATACCTTTCTGGGTTGAGCCATGCACTTATTGTAACACAATGTAACTTGAATAGTTAATATTTTCTGATGTTATATGTATAGAAGGAAGAATATCATGCAATCAAAAATGAAACAAGAAAAAGAAATGATTCAATTGTGCAAAGGGTTCAAAGTAAGCTAATTGACTGACCAAATGACAGTAACTTGAATAAACTCACCAGATGCTTCTGAAAAGCTCTGCCCTTCCATTGGTAGCCTCATGTCATCTGCAGCCATAACATACGTAACGGCAGGTCATTTTTTTATTTTTTATTTTTTGATAAGGGAAGGTTTTATTAAACAGAAAACAGTATCAAGCTGATACTGTGAAGTTACGTAGGGAAAGCTAGTCGAACAATATTAAAACCCTAAGCAATCAAGCATGTCCAGCGTGTTATGTAAATTCAGTACAACATTTCCATCTCTCCAGTAATACACATAATGTAAGCAATTGTATTTAACAGATTGCAGCTGCTCCTTTTTTCCATCAATACATCTTCTATTTCTTTCATTCCATATAGTCCAAGCAATGCTAAGAGGAATAGCTCTCCAGATCTTCTTTAAGGATGGTTCTGGACATGCAGATTCCCAGCACTCCAACACACTCCTGAACTTCATAGGGATTGACCAATGGATGCTGAAATTTGCCATGAACATGGTCCATACCTGCCAAGTGAAATAACAGTGCACAAAAATATGATCCACGGTTTCACAAGCCTTTTCACACAAGTAGCATCTACTGCACATAATCCAACCCCTTCTCGTCAGATTTTCATGAGTCAGGCATGCTTCATGAGACAGTAACCAGCCAAGACATGCCACTTTCGTTGGGACTATAGTCTTCCAGATTATTTTCTCAAGGCCACTTTTGTGATTGCATTGACTGACCAACATTGAGGATTTTATAAAATGAACTGACAGTAAAAATTCCTTTTTTACTAGCTCTCCAGATTAAACCATCCTCTTTATCTGGCAGTAATTCTGCTAACTGCATCTTCTGTATAAATGTATGAACTTCTTGCATTTTTCTATCAAAGAGATTCCTTCTAAACTGGTAGTTCCATCCTGCATCGGTAAATATATCAGCCAAGACTACATCCGGGATTGTAAGTCAATCTTTACAAGCTGGGAAATTGGTCTTTCAACAAACCAGAGTCATCCCATTATCTTTCCAAAATCTGATCTTTTTCCCGTTCCCACCGTCAAGCCAATATGATTATAGAATTCCTCCCTGAGATTACTAATTTATCTCCAAACAGCTACTCCATAAGGAGTCTTTACTTCCTTAGGTGTCGAAAAACCTTCTTTCCCATATAACGGCAGGTCATTATATCTATCAGTCAAGATTTGACACTATTTATTATGATCATCATGGAGACTGAAAAAGTTCAGTAGCTCCAAGTCTGACCATACAACAAATGCATATATCTCTCAAAAAGTTAACCCAATCCGAGATGCAGCATTGTACACATTGAGGCAAATTCCTATAACTAAAAGAGAAGGAGATATGATAGAAGTCCGTATAACTCCACAAACTAAGGCTCAACTTTTCGATCATCCAGAATTGTGAAAACTACAACAAAGGCACAATCTCAAACCAGTTCGGATAAACAAGAAAAAATTCAACATATACCTGGCATGTGTTTGGTGAATGAATCCCAAGAATATAGTTAACATGCGATAAAAGGTAGATACGTCATACAGTTAAATATGAATGTCAACTCTGTTACCTGTAGCTCTGACTGCAGTTAGGCGCCTTTGTTGGGCCATTGCTAGGGCTACTGCTCCTTCTACCTTTGAAAGGGGAAAAAGGGGATGAAACAGAAAACTAAATCAAATACACAAGAGATTTCATCAAATTCAGAGAAAATGAAATCAATTACACAAGAGATTTCATCAAATTCTAACACATATTACAACTTTTATTTCCATTTTAAAGCATGTGAATAGCAGTTCAAGACCATTGATGTTATAACTGATTTGTCATCAACCTTTCCGTTCACCGTTCACTTTTCAGTAACAAAACATGAAGCTTTAGCATCTTACATTCAAGGTTATACGACAAGAAAAATGAGGTTATAATTTATTATGAAACAAGTTTGAAATTATTACTCCCTCTGTTCCGTTCTCTTTGGCACTGTATCCTTATTAGTCCATTCCAAAAACTATATTACAATATTTCCTTACTTTTATAGCACACAAATGCTATGAAATGTTTAGAACCTCAAGTTTCAATTTTATAGCCACACAAATATTATGACATATTTAAGACCACAAGTTTCAAAGATCTTCCTTCATTTATTAAACTTTGTGCCAAGTTAAACTATGACAAACAAAGTGAAACGGAGGGAGTACTTTGGTATTAATCTACTATCTTTGGTCCTACACAACTATTGTCTGATGGCCTTTCTCCAACTATTTCATGGATTTCTTGCCCCGAAACAAATAAGAAAAAAGAAGAAGACAGAAAACAAAAACAAAAGAAAAGCTACCTACACTGGTCCTGATTTATGTTGGCCACTGTTACAGAAAATCAGTCTAATATGGAAAAAGAAGAACAACAGTTGTGCTACCATTTTCTTCGCTTTCTAGAGAAAGGAAGAGCATTTATCAGAGATGCTGAAGATAAATATTCTTAAAACAAAGTTCAGTTGAATATAATGGTGAAACATTTTTCAGGGATTTTTTTAATGAATAGTTTATCAGGTTCTATATCAACAAAGAACACTTATCTGGCTTGCTTGACTTCAAGTAAAACAAAAATATTTGATGATTTCAAAGGTTAATTTTGAAGAAAATTTTGCATTTTGCAAAGGTAATATACCATCAGTCAAGTGGACTATAAGGTCTATTAAAATAAGTTGCTCGGACACGGGTGCATGTGTTCGACAAGAGTGCGGATCTAGATGTTGGATCTTTCAAGATGTAAATTCTAAGATTCAGGGATACGGATCCTAGTGCGGATACGGGTGCGGGGATCCGGCTAAAAATAATTTAAAAACATAAAAACCTCTCTAATTTATGAGAAATTTTGTGAAATACTTACGTATAGCTTGTAAAGTATGGATTTTCTTTTTATTCTCAAGTTGCAGATAAATAAAAGATTGATTACCTAGATAAGATATGCTGTTTTCTTCAAATTTACCCTAGTTTTAGTTCTGATTTTGGTAATCAAATTGTATTTCGTGTCGAATTTTTCTGTCTGTCGTGGTCAAAGTACCCAAAATTATTTGACCAGATCTGGTACGGATCCCATACCCACACCCATACTAGTGTCGTGTCGACACGAGTGCGGCACCTAAAATGCCATGTCAGAGCAACTTAGCTAGTAAAACTAAGCGACGTGACTCTCAGGATAAGTTGAGTGTGAAGTTTGGGCTCAAAGATCCACATCCAATTCTGGCCATATATATTCCGCCCACACACTTGGATAACTCTTCAGATTTTTCTCCTCCCAGGGTCAAGGATCAACGCAGATATACAACAAGGGGAAATGGATGGAGTTCGCAAGCAAATGAAAATGATATTCTCTTCAATTGTCGTATTGTAATTGAAAGGGATTAGTCTAGTTTGGTAGCACCTTTTGATAAAAGACTACATGGGTTGTAATCCTATTATCCTTGCCTACTCGTGTATTGTCTACTTCCTTGATCCTCACCATAATTGCTTCGGTATGACATAACATCAATGCTTTGCTGGAATTGTTCCACTCCCCTCATGGGAACAATTCCATAGGAGGTGATTTCAATGGCCACAATGGAGCGAAGTCGGGGGTTATGATGATGTGCATGGCGGCTTTGGTTTTGGAGTTAGAAACGGAGGAGCAACATCACTACTGGATTTTGCTAGAGCTTTTGATTTGGTGATAGCCAACTCAAGTTTTCTAAAGAGGGTGGAACACTTGTTCAATACACTACTCTAAGGCCAGTTGCCTATACAACATCTTTACTTTCTAGTAAAGTCCACTTTGGTTATTGCTACACCACCTCTAGACAAACGATTTGATTCAAGCCACTCCACCGCTGGTACAATAACATCATGCCTTAATAATTGCATAGGCACCCGGTCTTGACAAGTTCAAGCAAAACTGTAGAGAGAGCGGGCTACACCTAGCTTAGCCTATCCAATGTCCGATTGGTCTGATTTATTAGATTCTAATATTATTGACCGATTTGGGCATATATGCAGAAATATTTTTCATTATTATAGCAGATCTTCCAAAAACAAAAAAGACTTTATAGTCGTACTCTGACCATGCTTTGAAAAACTTCGAGATCACCGAGTTTCTCGGGAATCGAGGGGTCAAGAGCCTAATCAGGTCGATCACTTTCCAAAGTTTGGTGGTCATGACCGAGATTGATTATTTGCTCGTCCGGAAGTCCAATATAAGCATTTGCACGGATTGCAAGGTCATCTCATTTGAGAATCTCACGACCCAACATAGGCTCTTGGTCATGGAGATTAAGATCACGAGGAGGAGGAGAAAGAGGGTTGTGTATGGTCAACCGAAGATCAAGTGGGGAGCCTTGACTAAGGACAAAACTCAAGAGTTGGGGGACAAGTTGCTGGCAATGGGGGCTTGGAGGAGTACTGGGGACGCAAGTGGTATGTGGGCCGGGAATGCAAATAGCATTAGGGAAGCTGCTAGCAGGTTATTAGGGGTCTCGAGGGGTTATTTGGGTGGTATCAAATGGGACTGGTAGTGAAATGACGAGGTCCAAAGAAAAGTGAAAACCAAGAAGAGGCATATCTTTAAGCTACGGGAAAGCATTCGCGAGGCGTGAGGAGGAAGAATATGAAGTTGTATAAGATGGCTAAGACGAAGCCGAAGTTGGCAGTTACGGCAACCAAGACTGCAGCGTTTGGACGATTGTATGCTGAACTTGGGGGGCAAAGGCAGGGATAAGAAGTTGTAAAAACTAGCTAAGGTAAGAGAAAGGAAGGCCCATGACCTTGCCCGAGGATGGAAGAGTATTGTTGGATGAGGCACTTATTCGCCAGAGATGGCACACATACTTTCATAAACTCTTGAATAATGAGAGGGACAAGAGCATTGTCCTGGGTAAATTGGACACTCTGAGAGTCGTAAAGACTCGGGTATTGTAGGTGTATAAGAGTTGAGGAGGCCGAGGGGGTTATGCGTAAGATGCGCAAGGGAAGAGCAACTGTACCAAACGAAATCCTGGAGGATTCTGGAAGAGCGCGGGCAGGGCGAGCTTGGAGTGGCTTACTAGGTTATTTAATGTCATTTTCAGGACGAAGAATATGCCAGATAAATAGAGTACGATGATCCCTTTGTACAAAAATAGGGTGATATCCAGAATTGCAACAACTTTGGGTATCAAGCTGATAAGTTACATGTTGGTAAGTTACATGATGATAGTCTGAGAGAGGATGGTGGAGTTGCGGTTGAGGAAGAGTGAATCTATCCCCGAGAATAAGTTCAGATTTATGGTACGGCGTTCGACTATGGAAGCCATTTACATTGTTAGGAGATTGACTGAGCAATATAGGGGTAGGAAGAGGGATCTATATATAGTGTTCATTGACCTTGAGAAGGGCTACGGTAAAGTACATAGAGATGTGATATGGAGATGTTTGGAGTATAAAGGCGTTCCTGATGTATACATTAGAGTGATTAAGGATATGCATGATGGAGCTAAGACCAGAGTCAGGTCCGTGCGAGGGGAGTCGGATCATTTCCCAGTTGAGATGGGGCAGCTCTCATCCCATTTTTATTTGCATCGGCTATGGACGTGTTGACACGCCACATTCAAGGGGAGGTGTCATGGTGCATGTTATTCGCAGATGACATTGTTACGATTGATAAGATGTGAGGCGGTGTTAATGCAAGGCTGGAGGTTTGGAGGCAGACCCTAGAGTCTATAAGTTTCAAGTTGAGCAGGACCAACAAAGAATACTTAGAGTGAAAGTTCATTCGTGCGGATCAGGACGGGGATGTGAGGTTGGATTCACAAGTCATTCCTAGGAGAGATAGTCTTAAACACCTTGGGTCAGTTATACAAGGGAATAGGGAGATCGACGAGGATGTCACACATCGTATCGGGCGTACATATGATTTGTATGCACCGGTTTGAGGGGTAGTGTTAGATAGTTATGTAATATCCTAGTCCCACATGGAATAATAGTAGAATATTTATTTTGTATAGTTATAAATAGGGCTATTGTAAAATGTTTAATAGAATATCAAGAATAGATTTTTCTCCCGTGCATTCTCACAATTATGTCGTAAAATGTTATAAAAAAGTTTAATATTCTTGTTAATGTTTGTCCCCATGTCAAAGGTCCTAGATCACTTTGAAAATCTTAGGAGTCTAAAAACTACTCCACAAAAATGATATGATGTGCAATATAAAAAAGTTCTGAAAATGCATAAACCAAAATCCATAGAAAAAGTTCACGGAAGAAAAGAATTTGTAAAAGACCTTTAGTGATGTCAGTTCCCGAAGACCTTTATCCACTAGTAGCATACTTTCAACATTCCCGTCTCCTGAAAGTTCACTCAGATCATGCGGAAGTGCTTCCCTTTCCTCTGGATCATTGTAAACTACAAAAAAAATTATTTTAATGATAAATTAAACAACACAGGCTTTAAATGGTTTAGGTTGCAAGAAATAAACATTAACTTTTGCGAAAATCTCACGTAATGAGTTCTCATCTTTAGCTTTTTGCCCTGCCTCCAACACAACTTCCAAAGGTAAAGGGGCAAGGGATGACCAGTATTCTTGTTTTGCTCCAGCTATGTCTGTGTGAATACCTGCATGATGTTTAACTTTACATGAATAATCCAAATGGGAACAAAGACAAAAACTAACTTTTCTACAGCTAAGTCCAGGGAAAAAAGAAATGTAGAATTTAACTTGGAAGATTAAATTGGTACCGGGGGGTGAATAGATGTGAACTATTGAACAACTCTGACTGATCTCACTTAAAATTATATCAGCAGTAGGGCACAATCACCCTTGAATTAGTTTTGGTGTACTACGTATAATCCATTAAAGGGAAAGAAATGAAATGCTAATTTTACTTTTAAATGTCTGGAAAAGCTTTCACATAAATCACAACTTTTTGATGTTCCCTCTTTCCTAAATTACTTAGGCATTGATACTGAGCAGATTATAATTTCACTGTATCCCCTCCACCCTCCCCCATACAAATTGTGCACTTCAAATTTCTGTTTAGGATTCAACTGTCCATATGCTACTTCTTTTTGAAGACATGTAGTAACATTTTTGTAGTTAGTTAGTAAACTAATCCTTGTACATAAATATCCGATTGAGCTAATACAAAAGAAGCAGTTTCATTTGCTCCCAAAATAGTTGACCTTCATGTCTCTTTTATCTCTCTCTCTGTCTCTCCCAGAATTGTCATAATTCACCGAATTCTTGAGATTTAGCAAAAGAGATGAGAGAATATCAGATTCTACTTCTCAGAAGAAAGTCATTCGCACTCAGTAAGCACCAGGTTTAGTTAGTCTAACTCTAGGAGCTAATATCAAACAAGTCAGGGAATGTAATTTTTATAAAAGTTACATTTATTTATTGTGGTTTAATAAACATTTATATAGTTTACAGTTTTATGTAATTTCCAGTGTCCATTTTCAAGTGACATCCAAAAACAAACTCAACTACAATGGCGAAAAAAAAAAAAAAAAAGGTAAAGAAGAAGCGTATGATTGTGAAAAATAATAGAAGAAATTTATTTTTACGCCAATAAATGTGGTCAAGGTGTCCCAAAGAAGTACAATATTAAAGGAACATTGAGGTCTTAATCCCAATGCTTCAATGCTTAAAGAAAAGTAACTCATTTATCTAGAAAATCATCTATAAAATAAAGTAATTTAGTGATCAGAGTTTTACTTTAAGAACACAAATATAATTCTAATTGTCTAGATATATTAAGCACCACAAGTCAGAAAAATTTCTTGGCACAAGAATTTAATATACCATAGTGGACGCATAAACTCCAATAGCGTGCAAGCCAACACCTCTTGAGAACAACCTCTTCCTAAGGTGTGAAACTGTGAATTACATAAGTATGCAAAAGGAAAGGGGGAAAAGTTACAAAGAAAGGCCACAAAATAATTACATACATACCATCTCTTCTTGACTCAGTATCATTCTTCGAGTCATAGTTCGCAGGGACTATGCAAAAGAAAGAAAAGAAACGCGAGATAGTTTATTATTCATGCTCATAAGAGTATTATGATTATAGATGAGTATAATTCCATTGACATGGTGGACAGCATATAGGAATAAATCATGATTACAATAACCGAAAATCTTTATCTACTCTATGACCTTGTTAAACTAAGTGTATTTCCGTAACCAAAAAAATTTACTAAATGTTACTATCTGCTAACAAGTTTCCAACAGTAAATTACATGCATTTCAATGAAATAATAATGACATTTCACGACTATAAACTGCCAAAGAAAAATGCAAATGTCTTTCTTGAATTCTTTGGGAAAATGAAATAATACTCTCTCCGTTTTAATTTATGTGAATCTATTTGACTGGGCACGGAATTTAAGAAAAAAGAGAAGACTTTTGAACTTGTAGGGTAAAATGGGGCACATATATTTTGTGTGGCTATAAATTATTGCATAAAGCTAAATTGTTTCTAAATATGGAAGGGGATCATTCTTTTTGGCACGGACTAAAAAGGAAAGAAGTGCACATAAATTGAAACGGAGGGAGTAAGCTTTAAACATTTCTACTTTTTTTTTTTTTTAATCTCCAAAGTTTTGAATTTTCAGTAATTATGTTCTATACTATTCTCTAAGACTTGTTATAAGCTATCAGAATACTTCAATTCTAAAGGCCTCGCATCCAATGACTCATCGTGAAATCAAGATTGCAAAGCTAAAGAGGTAGATTCACAAAACTTTTAAGTTCTTTTTTCTTTCTGAAAGGATAATATTGAAGTTTAAATTTGTGGCACTTATATCTCAGAAGACTAAAATAGGAATTCTTAGTCCTTAATCATAGATATTAAGAATGAACTATTCCTGAAATAAGAAATCAAATATAAAGGATGAAGGTTACAAATACCTCAGCTTCTGTTCGAAGAGCTGCAAGCTCGTCACTTTTTCCACCATAAGTTTGTGCTGCAACTTTTAGAGCAGCCTGTGAAGTATACATCTTTAAATTCATCCAGGGGAATAAGTGAAATAAATATGATAATGCCATACTGTCACTTTCCGACTTTATGCGAAAAGTTTCTACTAAAAGATGATACAGTTCTTTACTCCAAACAAGTTTTAGATTCAAACTGTACTTCGATTGTTATGTGATGTTCCCTGTCGGACTAACTCTACTTAAATATAAAAATAAGGATAATATTTTTTTTCTTCTACTATATTAATGTATTACTATGTACAGAAAAATATGCTCTCTCTTTGAAGCTATACATTCAACTGACGTGTGTAACAAAATATAAAATAAGGAAGAATATATCAAACTCCCTATCATACATACCTCCCTTTGTTGTAGAGCCGCTTGTTTCCTGTACAAAGGAAAAATAAACACATATTGAATTTACCCTAAATGATTTTAGAATGAAGGTCAATGTTCTTTGATTATGAAGCTTACCTGCTTAAAAGACGAGCCTCCATTGACACACCTTCCCCAAGACTGGCAACCTAAAATCAAGACATATGTTAAGCAACTCAAATGTTGTGAAGGCTCATGACTTTTCTGCGCATCTCTTACTTTCAGCAGTGGAATTACTCGAACCACTGCTCGAACCCATGATGCAAAGCTTTCATCACTTTGCAACATCCAACAGTGGTATTGCCATGTTGGCGGCATCAACATACAGTCTGAAAGCAAAGGAGAAAAACTAACTAATGCGAGAAAAGTAACAAATATGTCCTTGAAGATTTACCTGCTGCTCAAGCTGCCTAGCCCTTGCCTCAGCTTCTTCACAACGCTCTTCTGCAAGTCGAAGCTGAAAGGATATATAACGATCCACTGCCCGTGAGCATGATGGATTGAAATGATAAACTAATTCTATTAGCAAACATTAGCGTTACCCATCTGTGAGAAGGAAGTTGTTTTTACCTTTCCGAGTAAACTTTCATTCTCTTCTTGAAGCATGTCAACCTGCATTTTGGATCAAATCTCATCAGCATCAATATTGTAATTAGAGATCATGGGAACTCAATCGAGATTCTAAAAACAATAGTAACTTATCGAAGAAAACCTCCCTGTTCAGGAAGTTCAACTCTATAAACTTTCTGGTTTTTAAAAGGTTTGACATGTAGTTGAATGATTGATACGGTTGGTAAATGTACTAACCTCATCTTGTAAAGCAGATGAAGACGACTGAGTGGGAGGTTCTTTATACTTGAAAGTACCAAAATCTACTGATAACCTGTTCATTGACCCAATAAATGAAAGATAAGATTTAGAATACATTCAGCAATGCACAAGACTGTTTAATGTACGCCAGTCAACATTTGCGTTTACACTTGGTCCTGTCCAACACTAACATCTAGAATGTGGGATGGACGGACAAGTGTTTTACATTTCGGAACAAACTTCAATTCAAGTTCTAGAACTGAAGAGTGAGTAGTAATTAAATGACTAAAATGTCAACATTTGTAATAAAACCGGTAAAGCTATTTTGTCAAATTAGTGAGCATCAAAACCTCATAGGACATGCTCGTGTAGTTATTTGTCCATTCAAACTAGTAAAACTGTTTTTGAACAAGGAGAAACACTTGAGACTTAATCATGCTTACTAGCTTAACTCTATATTCATAGTAACTTATTAGTTTCAAAGGTGCACACATGTTGAGATGGGTCCAATCAAAGAAATGCAAAATTCAAAGAATTAAGATTTACCAATTCAAAGAATCAAAGATTACCTTTTATCTTTACGAGCTTCAGGTTGAGGCTCAATTGCAGCTGCATTAGAACCAACTGGCCTGAGCGAGAGAGGCACATTAGAAGGTACAGCAGGAGCTGACTTGCCACCGAAGTGACCCGAGCGGTTAGATGCTAGAGAACGAGCAGATAGAGGCTGTTCCTGGATGCTGGATTGAGACGATAATTGATTGCCAGCCAAAGGTGTAGTAGGTGCGCGAGCAGATGGTGGTTGTTCCAAAGTGTTTTTAGATTGAAAAGTTAGCTTACTCGGGACAGCTGCAGAAGTAGAAGAAGTGGTTTGGATAGATGAATGAGAATGTTGATGAACATGTACATGTTGTTGATGTTGCTGTTGTTGTTGATGTTCCAAGGAGGATCCTGATCGGAGAGAAGTTCGAATAGGGGTCGTTGAACGAGCTGACAAAGGCTGCTGATCTAAAGACTCCGACGACGAAGATGGTCTGATTCCTAATACTGATGCTGGACGTGTAGTCAGTGCATGTTGTTCTATGGATGTACGGATTGATGCTGGACGTGTAGCTGATGCATTTGCTTCTGTGGATGCACGAACTGGCTGAGAGAGAAGAAAGAAATCAAAGCTTCAATCTTGATTCTTGCATAAGAAAATTACTGGCTATCTCAATTTATTTGGCTTTGATTGGACGCTGAGTTTATCTAAGCAATGTTTTAAAAGGCGTTTTCGGGGCGGGGCGCATCAAAAACGTCCCGAGGCGATTGCGTGGGGCGAAAGTCTCAAGAAGCGTACGCCCAGCAATTCGGGGCGTATGCCCGAGCGTTTGAGGCGCGTTTTTTATTGGCGTAAGCCCCAGAGAGTTTTTCAAAATAAAACAAAATTTGTTGATTTAATCCTTCATATAATACCCAAATCCTCAAAATTCAGCTTGGTAATTACTCAAAAGTTTTAAAAAGAAACTAAAATGTATTAAATTTGAAAGTCAACACCTTTTTTATTGATTGTAGCCTTAATTCATGGTATTTCTCAATCCTTTATCTTGTCCGCTCGTCTGCTAATATCTTCCAAAAGCAACGAATTTTCAATCATTTTTTTACGAATACAAAGAGAACTCCATTTTCCTTCATAGCAGCAAGTTCAAATTTCAAAATACAGGTTAGTCATCCTTTTTGTCCTCTATTCTTTTCGACTCAAGTTAGTTGTGCTTCTAAGTAGCATATAATAGATTATTTTGGCTAGCTTTTTGTAGGGATGACGAACATTTATATATATATTTCACATATTTATAATTTTCTTCAATTATTATGCAATTTTACTTATTTATAAATATTGATTGTAATTATATTATCTTATAAATTATAAGAAATTAAATATCTTTGGGGCTTATACCCCGTGCTACGGGGCTTACGTCTCGCTGAGGCATATGTAAAACGCCTCTCTTTATGCTCACGCCTTTTAAAACACTGTATCTAAGCAAGATAAGTAATAGTGTATTGAATTGTGATGTATAACAAATACTCATTTATCACAAAATGTAAATGTGTGTAACAGGATGAGGAAAATTGAGAGTGAGGAAGTATTTTATGTAAGAGAACCTTTTGACCCAAAGAGTCAGTCGATGCAGATGGTCGGATTCCTAGTGATGCCGGACGTGTAGTGGATGCCTGTGGTTCGATGGATGTCCGGACTGACTAACACACAACAAAAGAAACCAAAACTCAAGCTACTTACTTATTTTTTCTCAAAGAGAAAGATGCTCTCTCCGAGCTAAATTAGATGATTTTCTACTTTCTTTTCAGTAATTTTATTAAAGTATATATTTACCAGAGGAGTACGAGTTCGATTGGGCCTTCCACCAAGGCCAATAGCAGCAGTAGAATGAGCGACAGGCACAGGGTTGTATTCATATAGCTCGTCTTCCTCGTCGTCGTCATCGGCTTGTTGATGCGCCATTACCTGAGCCAGCCTCTGTGCCGCCGCCTTTGCATTCTGCGGCCGCCGTCCCGCAATTGACCCTGACGCTGACCGCGCGTGCCCCTGACCCTGCATCTCCGCCCACCCAATGCCTCCACTCTGCGTTATTTCTGCGGTTTCAACCCAATTATATGAAATTATTAAAAGATAAGAATTTGAAATAATGATTGTTCTAATAGTCATGTAGAAGTTTGAACGAAATGAAAGTAATACTAATACCTTTTAAGTACAGTCTACGCCAGATCGTTCTCAAACGCTTTGACGTTAGAAGATGAATCCATGCATCAACATAATTCCATCAATCTTTGATGTTAATTCAATACATTCTTCTTATTTAATGTCCTCTAGAATTATTTATATCAGGTTAACGACATATAAATGAGCCCTACTGAATTTTGGTTCTTGTTGCTTCGCGAGTAGAAAGAATATTGTGGACGAGATTGGAGTCGCCACCTTGCATTGCATGCGGGGAAGATGCGAATAATAATAATGCCTATGGTTACCAGCACTAGCAGTGCTAAAATCGCGTATAACAAGTCAAATCAAATTATGAGTTTCTTTTCCCTAACCCTTATATAATTAAACTAGTTAATCTGTGCCCATTAAAATTTGTCTAAATTGCTATGTTGTAATTTTTCATTAAAACGATCAATCTTTACTTGTCAATATAAGTGGCATAAAATTATTCACGAAAATTCAAAAGCCATCATCAAGATTGAGTAAATAAATAATGTAATACTTGTATTTTGATATTCCCTTCTCGTGTTTTACAAAGAACATGATCAATCGTTTCTGTGATATAATTATATTCTCAAAGTTAATTGCTCCTCTCTAAATATTGTGTAGGGTAAAATATGCTATGACACGTGGTCGTACAAAAGAGGGACACGTGAAACCCAAAACGGGGATGACCAAGACCGAAGACAACGTTCCATTTGTCACCGGAAAGAATAACGCTCATAAAGATGTGATAAATACTCTTCGCCCGGTAGCATTTTGTAGAGAATATTCTGTGGCATTAAGAACGATTGCTGGTTACAGGGAATTTGGCATTTATGTTCACCGTTACATATTCATGAATGACCACATAATCGACATTAAAAAGGGGCACGATCCTAGGGCCTCCTTCCCTAGACGTAGCTATAAATAGTGAGCTCAGTTATCATTGTAGAGGACATGAATTTTCTAGCAAACTTATGCTACATTCTATTCAAAGCTTAATACAATCTTATCTTCTTGCTTTTTGATTTCATTGTTGTTACGCCCGGAAACCATGTCCCCGGAACTGCTATTTTTGCTATTTTGTCTCTATCTTAAGGCTAAGTATTGCATAATTCTTCAATTATTTTATTATTTCGGGATCAAATTAATTCACTTGTCTAGAAACCATGTATTAATTAATCTGTACCGTTTTACGGGCAAACAATTTGGCGCCCACCGTAGAGCTTAGATAGTCATGCAATTAAAGTGATCTTTGTTTTTTACTAACGTGTTTTGAATATTTTGTCTTAGAAAAAATCATAAGAAATGGCAGATAACGTTAATAACAACACGCACAACCCCGATATTCAAGAGGATCAGCCTCATTTCGAGGACTCAATCAGTGACACCTTCAATGAGGGGAATGGCGCCACACCGGTGCATGACATGTAATATCCTCGACATGTTCGGGAGACAACTCCCGATGATGTCTAGGAGGAACATGTCGTTGACGTGGTAAGGGTCTTGCAAGAGCAGCATGCGATCATTATAGTCCACCTCACGTGACAGGATAAGGTAATGTCTGTCAGGGGCTTTGAATAATGCGAATAGATGATATTTGATTCCTCTCGGTGCTTTCGCGAATCAATTAACGCAGAGGGTCCACAACAACACCCCTAGGGGAAAAGTTGGCTCCGATGGGGATAGGGAGATCGGATCCGGCCTCAATAACGAGAACAATCCTTTCAAGAATGATCTTTTACAGTTTATGAGGGAAGTCAATGCCCGTATGGACAAAATCCCGGGTGCGCCATCAGTGCTTAAAGGTCCGAATTCAAAGAAGTATATTCAATTTCCATACAAGCCAAGTGTGGCACCAAAATTAATCTCGAAGCGGTTTAAAATGCCCGGTGTGCCAAAGTATGACGGAACTTCATACCCTCAGGACCACTTTACCACCAACATAACGATGGTAAAGGGAAATGATTTAGCTCCTTATGAAATTGAATTTGTTTTGTTGAAGAAATTTGGAGAAACTCTCACGACGGGAGCCTTGACGTGGTATTCACTGTTACCCGAACATTTCGTAGACTCCTTTGAGATGCTTGCAGACTCTTTCGTCAAGGCTCATGCCGGGGCTAGAAAAGTACAGGCCTGAAAGGCTGACATATTCAGGATTGCGCAAGGAGAGTCCGAGTTACTACGAGAGTTTCCAGAAGGAGAGAATGTCGCTTCCGGCTGTCCCAGATTAATGGGCGGCTATAGCATTCACCAAGGGATTGAATCCGAGAAGTTCAGATGCTTCCTGGAAACTGAAGGAAAGCCTACTTGAGTTTGAAGCAACGACTTGGGCGGATTTCTACAATTGGTACAAGTCGTAGATAAGGATCGAAGATGATCAGGTTGGTTTTTCATCGTTGACCAAAGGACGGGACAAGAATAGAGAAAAATCAAAGGATGATTATGACATAGGCAGACAGACTTCGAGGGGATGGTTTCTACCATACGAACGAACCGAAGGCCGCAACAGAGGCTTCCGAACAACGGACATGTTCGTCATAGATAAAAGGACTTATCGCGATCGGAACAATAGATCATTGTAGGATAAAGAAACATCAGGGTCACGAGATCATTCTTACCCCAAGTTATTAAAATACAACATCAACGCCAATATAATAGAATTGGTGTCAGCATTGAGAAACATCAAAGGAGCAAGGATCTCGAAACCAATGAGATATGATCCTAGCTAGAGGGATCCCAATTTATTGTTTCAATACCACGGGACGAATGGCCACAAGTCAGGGGACTGCCGACACCTCCGGGAAGAAGTGACAACATTATTGAAGAATGGTCACCTCAGAGAATTCTTGAGTGACCGAGCTAAGAATAATTATGGTCGTAATCGGGACAACGCGGAACCTCGAAAGCAGGAGAAGATCCCCCTGGCCAAATGATCAACATGATCTTCAGAGGGAACGAGATCAGCGGGGTCACCTTTTCGGCAGCAAAGAAGCAAAAGTATCAATAACCCATAGCAAAAGGCTCCGGGAAGATAATATCACTTTTAAGATTAAACGTGTTCTAGTGGATCCAGAGAGTTCAGAAAATATCATATAATGAAGAGTATTGGATCAAGATAAACTCATCGAAAACATTATTCCTCCCACAAAGCTCCTCGCCGGATTCAACCTCACGAGCATGACAACCAGAGGAGAAATTTTATTACTCACGAACGCCGAAGGAGTAATGAAAAAAACTCTTCGAAGTGGTAGATGGTGATATGGGATATAATATCATTCTGGGAAGGCCATGGTTGCACGAAATGAAAGTTGTACCATCAACATATCATCAATTATTGAAGTTTCCAACACCGAAAAGAATTAAGCAGATAAGGGGTGACCAATTGGCGGCAGTTGAGATGAATGAAATTTCAGTCTCTAGTAGCAAAGGAAAGGAACGTGTGGCATAGCAATTACAGGAACCGCCACCTGCTCCCCAACTAGATGAAATTAGCACGGGGCAGAGGCGTCGGAATATTATCAGGTTCCTAGATATTTCTAGGTTCTAAAATAGACGGATGCAACGTAAACCACAGTGGAAGAGCTTGAGCAAGTTGCATTGTTCGAGGAATCCCTAGAAAGGAAATTCCACTTGTTGACAGGACTGCACCCGGAGCTCAAGTCTGGCTTTATGAAATTCCATAAATCTAAAATTATTGTTTTGCATGGTTGCAAGTATCCCGACGGAGGTAGCCGTACACAAGTTAAGTTTGGATCCCAACATACTTCCGGTAAGACAAATGAAATGCCCTATTACCAAAGCCATGAATAAATTCGTCAAAGGAGTGGTAACCCGCTTACTTAATATCGGTTCGATCCGAGAGGTAAAATATCTAGACTGGCTAGCCAATGTAGTAGTAGTTCCTGAGAAGAACAATAAGTTTCGCATATGTGTAGATTATAAATATCTTAATAAGGCGTGCCCAAAATAATCGTTCATACTGCCAAACATCAATCAAATAATTGATGCCACGTCGGGGCACGAGAATGAGTTTCATCGATGCTTATTCTGGATGCAACCAAATTAAAAACCCAGAGGATCAGGAAAAGAATTCGTTTTTAACAAATTTGGGTACATATTGCTATAATGTGATGCCCTTCGGGTTGAAAAATGTTGGAGCCACTTATCAACGGCTCGTGAACAGGATGTTAAAAAATCAAATAAGAAAAACTATGGAATTTTATATAGAAGATATGCTCGTTAAGTATTTGAATGCAGGTGATCACCTTAAACATCTTCAATAAACTTTTGACATCCTAAGGAAGCATAATATGAAGCTTAACCCTGAGAAATGCGTGTTCGGGGTCAGCTCTAGTATGTTTTTGGGATTTCCGGTATCACAATAATTGAGGTAAACTCCGATAAAATCAAGTCCATAGAAGACATCCTAGACCAACTGTCAAACATGAAGGAAGTCCAAAGGCTCACGGGGAGATTCGCAGCTTTGAGCAGATTCATTTCTCGGTCATCAATTCTTTGCACTTTAAAAAGAAAAATAATTTCGAATGGACCCCGGAGTGCCAGTAGGCTTTGAGGGATTTGAAAAAGTACTTGTTAAGTGCTCCATTGCTTTCAAAACCAAAAGAAGGTGAAACGATATTAGTCTACCGAGCGATATCGAAAGTTGTGGTAAGTGCGATTTTAGTCCGTGAGGACGAAGGTACGCAATATCTCATTTATTATGTTAGTAAAAATTTAACGGGAGCAGAAATTCGCTATCCGCATTTAGAGAAACTGGCCTTAGCTCTCGTAGTCGCCGCTCGGAAGCTGAGGCCCTACTTCTAATGCCACCCGATAGCCGTGGCGACAACTTTCCCTTTGCTGAACATCCTCCATAAACCCAAGATCTCGGGTATATTGGACAAATGCGCCATCAAAATGAGTGATTTCGATAAAGAATATAAACCAAGGACTGCAGTTAAGTCGCAAGTCTTGGCTGACTTTGTGGCCGATTTCAGTGTGGGATTACTGCCTTTGGCAACAAAGGAGGCAGTAATGGTGTCGGAATCGACACCAGGGGTTTGGATCTTATTTTTGGATGGAGCTTCCAAAGTAAAAGGGTCCTGGTTTGGTATAGTCTTAATCACGCCTTCGGGGGAAACCCTAAGGCAAGCCATCAGAATGGCCCCTTTAACTAACAATGAAGTAGAGCAGGAAGCTTTGATTGCAAGGAATTGGCCCGGGGACTTGACTCTGAGGTCATCCAAATAAAATGCGACTCACACCTAGTGGTAAATCAAGTATACTACATCTTTGAAACCAAAAAGGAGTGCATGCAACAATATGTGGTAAAGGTACATGCTCAGTTGGCGCGATTTCAGGAGTGGTCGATTACTCATATCCCGATGGAAGAAGACGCATTGGCTAACCTTGGATTATCGACGAAAATAAAGGGACCGAAGTCTGGGACAGTAGTAAAATTGATGAACTCAATCCTGGATACAGATGTTCACTATGACGTAAATGCGACTAATTTGGTCAGCGGACCGAGAAAAGAAATCATCAATTATCTCAAGCACTAAAAGCTTCCCGAAGACCCCAAAGCATCCCGGGTGCTACAAGCCAAAGCAACGCGATATAGCTTTAAGAGAGGCCAATTTTATAGAAAATCTTTTCAAGGCTCGCTGGCCCGATGCTTAGGGGCATCCAAAGCTAACTATGTCATGAGAGAGGTCCACGAAGGGATATGCGGCAACCATTCAGGCCCATATTCGTTAGGCTGAAGTTGGTAAGGGCAGGATATTATTAGCCCTTCATGGAACAAGATGCCAAAGACTTCGTACGAAAATGTGATAAGTGCCAATGCTACGTACCACTGGTGCATCAACCTCCTGAACCATTACATTCGGTTTGTTGCTGTGGCCGTTCATGAAACGGGGGATGGACATCATCGAACCACTGCCACCGGCTCCCGAAAAGGTACGATTTCTTTTAATTTTGACTTACTATTTTTCTAAGTGGGTGGAAGCATGTCCTTATCGGAAGATCAGAGAACGTGAAGGGGTGTATTTCTCACGGGAAAATATAATTTGCAGGTTCAGAATACCAAAAGAGATTGCATGCGATAATAGGCCACAATTTATCGGTACAAAAGTCACAAAGTTCCTCGAAGATTTAAAAATAAAGCGGATCACATCTGCACCCTATCATCTGTTCGCAAAGGAGTCAACGAACAAAGTGATTACACAAAACCTCAAGAAAAGGTCGAAAGCGGCTAAAGGTAACTGGCCCGAGGAATTACCTAGAGTTTTATGGGCATACCGAACAACGGCCAAATCGAGCACAAGAGAAATTCCCTTTTTCCTTGTGTACGGTACAGAAACTTTAATCTCGGTGGAAGTAGGGGAACCCACCTTTAGATATTTTCAAGCAGATGAAGAATCAAACAACGAAGTTATGTTAGTCAAGTTGGAGTTGCTCGATGAGCGCAGGGACTTGGCGCATATAATAATGGCAGCTCAAAAGTAGAGAATGGAGCGGTATTATAATGGAAGATCCAGCCTCTGTTATTTCAAAGCAGGAGACTTGGTCCTAAGGAAACTAACTCAAAATACCCGGGAGCTCAATGTAGGGAAGCTTGGTCCAAAATGGGAAGGGCCCTTGATCGGGTCCAAGCCTACACTACTATTGAGTACCGAGGGTGGTCGATGCAGTTTTACCCAACTATGTCGGGATTGAATCCACATGGAGTTAATTCTTTTGAAATTAGGTTTATATCTAAGTCTACTTGCGGGTTTTTCTCTTAATTAAACTTCCACACATTTGTGTTTGATTTCTACTTCTAACTTTACTCTAATGTATGCAATAGCTGAAACTAAGTACAATATTTTTGTTGTTGTTTTTCACGTGCTTAAAGAGACTAGGGTAGTGACTTCCACCTAGGTGGATATCTAACGGGTAGCAAGAATTTAGGGCAAGCTTGATTAGTTTACGGTCGTAATATAGCTATCACACATGGGGTACTCACTTCATACCTCTCGGTAGTTTGAGTTATTTTGCCCAATTTGGCTTTCTCAAGTCCAAATGGGTATTCATGCAATTCAAGTGATATTAGCTCAAGTCGGGTATTACTATCTCTAGGTTTAACTCTTTAATTCTTGTTAGCCTAGTTTTCCTAGATTTAGTCCCTCTTTCTCAAGCAGAGACTAAGTCATAAAGGCATGAATCAGTGTTTGCAACTACTAATTCTATAGTTCTAGCAAGAACTAGGCTAAATATCACTAACCCATTCACATTCAAGCCCTAAAATACAACACCCATTAAATACCCACACTAGGGTTGGGTCACAACCCTAACTATGGGTTTAGCTACTCATGGAAATAACAGAAATCAAAGATGAAATGATAATAAAAGCCATAATAGGAGATTAAGAAGTGAAAATCTAATGTTAAGAAGTAAATCTAGTACAAAATTTCCTAAAACAGAAAACCCACCCGTCTCACGTGCTCATACAATACATAACATAACCTAAAAATGACAAAAAGATCTATTTATACTAAGCTAAAATTTTCTGACAAAAATACCCCTACGGAGGTTGTGCGGTCACATAATTCTGAGCGCGGCCAGACTCTATCTTTCACGACATCGTAATATTGATCGCGATTTGCGTACTTCAGTTTTAGATCTGGGTTGAGCTGAGTTTCGCATAACTTCAATCGCGGCCGCACAATTATGATGCGGACCGCATTTCTCTCTTTTGCTCAGGTTGCAAGCTCTATGAACCTCAGTCATCGCGGTCCGCGTAATTTCCATCGCGTCCGTACAGAGAATTTCGCGGACGCACATTTTTTGTGCGGTCCGCGCTTGTCATTTAGCCTGAAACTGCAACTCTCTGAACCTCCCTTTCGCGGACTGTGTAGTTATGATCGCGGTCGCATCGTTGCTTTCGCGGCCGCACAATATTTGTGCGGTCCGTGCTTCAGATCTCTTTGCCCAACCTTGGTTTTTGTTCAACTTTTGACTCCTTTGTGAGTTGATTATGATCCCTTTGGCTAATTTTGAACAACTCCTGCAAGCAAGCATATTTTATTAGTTTTCGGGAACACCTTCAAGCATTTTGGGCCTAAAACACAAGTAAAAGAGATCAAATAATAGATTTAAATCCCTACTTATCAACTCTCCCAAACTTAAGTTGTTGCTTGTCCTCAAGAAAATAAGGTACTTCCCACTTCCTCTAGAAAAAAGGATATTTCAGCTAGCCTAAGGTGAATCAATCATGCATCAATGAGGACTAACAATTACCCTCAACACAAATGAATTATCAACAACACCATGTTATGACCTTTTGAGTACCATAGTTATATTGTGACATTAGAGAATCACGAGTTGACTCGATTCATCAAGGAAGCTCACTCTAGCATGTAGGTAATTGTAGAACCCAAACTCCCCCTGCTCTACTCTCCACGAACAAATATCACTTTAGAATGTATCACTAAAAATAATGATTGTGAAGAAGTGTGCTCATCTCTCTCAGAAGAATGCCACAAGTCCGGCTCTAAGTACCATAAGCTTGCCCCTTATTTAAATCACCACTAATGTAAGATCTCTCAAATTGAATCATATAGGGCTTTTGTGGGGCTGTAATGAAGGCTTTTGGATCAAGGTAGGACTTATCAGACTATGATAGTTTCATCTTTCCTTAAGCACTCTATTTTCTCATTTCAGCTCATACTTTCTTGACTCTTTGAGTCATTTTCTTCTTCCTTAGGGGAACTAGAGAGACACACTGTCACTCTTTATTTCTCATGAAAATCATTTTTATCCTTTTCTAATCACTCTATGCCTTTCATCATTGCTTTCTTTGAATCCCTTCAACTTTCACTTTCTTTTTGACATATTTCTTTTTGGCCTTTTTCCTTTTCTTTGCCTTTCCTTTTCTTCATTTTTTTCTTCTTTTTACCTTTTATCACTTTCAAATTCCTCGTCTCTCCCCCAAAATTATGCTTTGCCAATTGTTTATCACGAATGCTAAGGAAAGATCGGGTTCCAAAAGAGGGTCATTATAAACCGGATAAAGGCTTGTAATGTGGCTATGAATGAAAAAGGCTTAGGATCCAAGGGGTTGACTAGGGATATCACATTGGTAGGCTACAGAAGCTTTCAAGTTTCAAATTGGGCAAAGGAGAGCCTACAATCATTTCTCAAGTCGAGCTATACTTAGAATTTTGCCTAGACAAACATTTAGGACAATTTCTAGACTTATCGACATATAACTTGGACTTGAAATTCAATATCTCACCTCTCAAGCTGCTATATTGTTAAAGAGAATAGAGTTGAGGGCCCACAACAACCCTATCTAAGATTGAAGATCACAAATGGCTCAAGGAAACCACTCGATGATTGTTTTAGTCAACTCAAGAGTCTAAATATCACAACTAGAGATATTCTTTGCCAATCAACTTGTTTCTAACAATAAGGTCGAAGGTAAATATGCTAGAACCAAGTGAAGCCTGCTTGAGACACTTTTATTCATTACTACTATATATACCGAAAAAAAAAGAAAACAAACTCAATCCCTTAAGAAGGTTGTTACGCCATCCATCGTTGGGAAGAGCCACCTGGTTCACACAACATCCACCTTTGGAAAAAGCCGTGGCATTAAGAAAACCAAAGGCTTATTGCTCACACAAACGTAAAAAGAAGCTAACAACTTAAAAAAAGCTACTAAAGGAAATAAGAAGCTATGCTTCTAAGGAAAAACAACGAAAGAAGTTATGAAGTAAACTACAGAAGGTAAACTGAATATGTACAAAATGAAGTAAAACGAATATATACATCGAATGGTAAAAATATATACATACCAAAAGTGAGAATAACAATAAATAAAGATAAAGAAAAATAGTATAATGGTTATTACATACCAAATGTCATCAAATCATTATGGACCACCCCCTCCCCCCGAAATAAAAAATAGCATTGTCCTCAATGCTAATAACAAAATAAGATCAGGGAAAGGGGTAGAGAGTAAAGAGAACTCCCTATGTGGTCTCTGTCTGCATGGGATCATGAACATGAGTAGGGTCCTCAGACTTCATAGGCTCATCAGCACCCCCTGTGTCATCTAACTGGATCTCCAAATCCTTTGACTGGTGACTACGGGGTTGCTGAGCATCTGAATCATCTCCTCACCTGCTTCCCCAAATCCTTGATAACCCTCCATGAGCATAAAGAGTCTCCCAAATCTTCTTCTGTTCGTCTATAATCTTCTTCTAGTTGTCCAGAATCATCTTCAAAGAGTCCTCCACTGATAAAGAAAACTAAAGCTGTACAGGGGTTGCTGACTGTGCTGCGGCTCCACTGGATATGGCAGTCAACTTTGTGGTAGCTGCCTGCATCCAGTTGTTGAGACTGGATAGTGACTGTGAAACACACAGTGTAGTCTGAGGGTAGGTACAAGATGAAGGCACTAATATAGATGGCCCGGAGGATGGATGAGGTATGGCTGCTGCTCTGGTAGAAGTACCGGTTGAAGTGGGAGGCTTCTCAACTGATCCGGTAGCTACTACCCTTGGCTCTTCAGACTGGCCAGTGGAGGTAGTGGCTTTACCCTTAGCTTTAGGGTTGTCCGCTCCTTGGAGGTGATACCAGGAGAAAGGCTTTTTAGCCTTCACCTCCACATCAAAGTGCCTCTTCGCTACCCCTTGGTCTTGGAGATACTTAGTAATGAAGTTTGGGTAGGGATAAGATCTTTCTTCTCTACCGACCGCCTTGGAGGTGTTGTAGGATGTCAGGTTCCCCACATTAATTTGATACCCCTCCATGATGGAGGCTACCAAAACTACCCGGTTGAGTGGAAGGACATTCTCATGCTGGCATGGGTCTAGGAGGCTACACACGAATGTTGCCACCCTTTAGCTTCAAAGTTAACGGTAGATTTGACTATTGGAACTCCAGTTGTGAGCTATGCCGGTGTTGTCCCTGGAATAGCTATTATCTTAGCAAGTCATGGACGAGTTGCTTCATCCAACGCTAGCTTCTCCTGGTACTACATTGCCTCAACCTCTTCAAATCCGGCATATTCGTTCAGTGTATGGCCATCAAACTTGATTTTCAAATCCGGGACCTTCGTCACCTTGGTACCCTTTTTGATGTGGGCAACATTTGCATAAAACTCCTTGACGAGTTATTCATTGGAATCTACCACTTTTTCGGTGAAATACTTCATCATTTTTTCTCCTCAAATTGCCTTAGGACATTTGGATTGTGCGGGAGTAGGTCTTTGGTTATGAATTGTCGCTCAAGAGTGAGCGACCTTTGGGCCACCATTCTCGGAACTTGGCATACACGTTCTCGCTCACAAATCTACCGGCCCACACCTTCGACTTCCTTGACCTAGCCAGACCTCCCACAATTGTGTCACCCCCTCTCCCGTCATCCGGGACCTCATCATCATCATCTACATTTATTGGGGAAGCTGTTTAGGTAGGTGTTGTATCAGGTGGGGAAGATGGTTCCGATGCCTGACTACCTCCCTCTGATCCATCAGACGAACCATAGGAGGAGGTAGGTTGATTGACTAAGTGGAGTCGACCGGGGAATTGTTGTGATTGTGCCCCCAGTTGTGCTTGCACAGAATCTCCCTAAAAAATCTCCCAGGATGGGAGGTATTCACTGGTGTTCGAGGAATCCGGAGGAGGTCTAACGAGGGTAGTCTTTTTTCTCATGACACTCTGGACAGGTAATGGCAAGTTTTGTTTTCCTTTACCCCGGCCTCGGGAGGATTCTGCCCTCCCTTTGGAAGTGTCACCTCTACCACGATAACACACCATTATTGCAACACACAAGTAGTGAAAGTCAATTAGAATTGGGGTTCAACATGTGTTAAAGAATTAGAGTTGAAAAGAAAGTCAGTGCTTCTCTTCTAAAAATAGGGCAACGCGGACCACATAAAAGTGAGTGCGTCGGCCCATCGTGGATCGCACAAAAGTGCGTGCGGCTGCGAAGAGACCAGGCTCAGACTACTGGTTCTTTGAAGTTGATCAACCACAGACCGCACAAAAATGAGTGCGGCCGCGAAAAACCCATCGCGGACCGCACAATTTTGAGTGCGGCAGCATAAACACTTTATTAGGTCTCTGAATTTCAATTGTGCAGACCGCACAATTATGAGTGCGGCTGTCAAATACCAACCGTGGAACGCACAAAAGTCAGTGCGGTCGCACAATCTAAGCAACTAACAGTGCTTTGAAACTAGGTATCGCGGACCGAACAATTTTGTACGCGGGCGCATACCCTAAAGTGGATCGCACAAAAGTATGTTCGGAAGCGAAATTCAAATCAGTTAGACAACCATGAACACTTAATACTAAGGTTTTCACTAATTATACAAGATTTATGGAAATTAAGTATGCAAAGCTACTAACCCCAGCCCCCATTATCCATTCAAACACTACCTATATGTTTCTAAGCAAGGATTAAGCATCAATTTGACACATTTGGCATGAACCTAACCCTAACTAAAAAAAAAAGAAAACTATAACAAAGAGAAAAAAAAAGATGAAATTAAATCATTGAAATGAATACACCAGTAGTGAAGAGAAGTGGAAAATCAACACTTGATGAAAATGGGATGGGATTGAAAGCAATAAAAAGTGAACAATGCTTTAGGGTTGTTTGAGAAGTCAGAGTTCATAAAGTGTGAATACTTCTCAAAAGTCCTATTTATACTCCGACCTCCATTGACCCACCAACTTACCTGAGTGCGGACACACAATTTTAGTGCGGTCCGCACCTTTTACCTCTTGTATCTCAGTAGCTGCTTCATTGATGTGGTCCGCGAAAAAGTGGTTGCGGCCGCATAATTTTTGTTGACTGCAAAATTCTGACCGCGACCGCGAATCCTTACGGGATTTTGACAGGCCAAACTTTAGAGAGTTGGAAATTTCCATCATCCAGCTACGCAACTGCGCATAGAATTGTGCGGCCACGAAGTGCTTGTGTGATTTGCATAATTTCACCACTCAACCAAATTTTTCCCTATCAATTTCCTACACTGCACAACCAATTCCTACATACACTTCACAACTAATTAGTCCAAAACAATGCCAAATCTAAGAAGAAAATCAAAAGAAAGAAAATCACATGGGTTGCCTCCCAAGAAGCGCCTGATTTAATGTCACGGCGCAACGCATGTTACCATCATTCATTTGAAATGGAGTAATTCCACTACGTGGCTATCATCAATCTTGCCAAGGTAGTGCTTCACCCGGTGCCTATTGACTATAAAGATCTCACCATTCTTATTTTTCAAATCTAGGGCACCAAAAATAGTCACATGTACCACTTCAAAAGGACCACTACACTTTGACTTGATGTCACGCCCCAAAACCGAGGGACGGGACAGGCACCTAACCGAGTGAACCCGATCAAGCAAGCATGTTTAACCTTTCTTACCCGACCCGTTTCTCCCCGTGTTTATAGCATACATTATTTACATGAGTTAGCAAGAGATAAATCACAAGCATATATTCATAACATTAAGTCCATTTTCCTCTTTCTCCGTTACCAACATTAGATCTTCCAAAACATACATACTAATTACAATATTCATGATACGGAATCATGATTATGATTAAATCCAACAACTACCCTAAATATATATATATAAACAACCCGCATAAGTGTCTATGGAGCCTCTAAGAGTTCTGAGAAATATACAGAGACCTGCCGGCGACAAGGCCCTGGCTATACCTCAAAAGAGACAACATATACAAAAGAAATCAACATGTAACTACACACAGCCCCGAGAGGAAATGGGGCTCACCAGAACTGTTGAAGAGAGAAGGTGAAGTACTACTATCAACGATCGGCGCTTCCTGCTACAGAACCACCTACATCCATTTAAAAGATGTAGCGCCCCCGACAAAAGGGACGTTAGTACCATTAAATAGTACTAGTATGTATGAACAAACTTCACCCTAAGTAGAATTAAACAATACACAAGTAGAAGACAGTCATGGAAATCAAACAATGCTGCACAGAAATACAGAGAACACAAATGAGAGTCTCACAGTTTCTTAATCCAATTTCCTTCTATTGCGGAGGACAACCCGATTCCACTGTACAATCATATTTCACCCCTTATTCCTTCTCAACAATCTACCCTTATTTCTCCTTTTGCGGCGCGCAACACGATCCTACCGTACAATCACATTGCACCCTTGTTCCTTCTCTACATACCATCCTTATTCCTCCTGTTGCAGCGCGCAACCCGATCCCGCCGGACATAGTTTAAATAAGCAACAACAAGCAACAACTCAATCAGAAGAATTTCTATCACCAAGAGTATAAGTTCATAGCAACCGGAGAACCAAGTGAAATCAAGGAGCACAATAACCTTTACAAAAACAGTGAGACATATAAGGTACGCCATAACCATTTAACTTAATTAAATCAATTCACATTCCTTCCCATCATTTACTTACTTAGACTTTGACACTTGGATACATTTAACAATTGAGTTCATTACCATTTTCATTCATTTAGTAGCACTACCCTTCATATCGATAAGTTCCGACACATGATGAATTGTGCACATGATAGGATAAGCACAAAGAATCATACTTCACAATTTTGAGTAACATGGTGACATGGTAAACAACTAAGACAATCAGAGAACAGAATATTATGCCTCAACACATTAGAACAATCAATTCAAATATGATAAAGCAAGGAACTCATTCCAAATGCTCGGACACTAGCGTGACGATTCTACAAAGATTAAAGTTAGCCATACATACCTCGATTTGGGATTTTTCCTTAAATTTCTACCACAATTCACCAGAACTTCTAGAACCTTCAATCTAGTTCATAATGTGGCATAACTGAACTTAGAAATAGGAATAATGATCATGTCTTGAACTCACTTGAGCATACCATCAAACACTAGGTGTTCCTTTAGATTAAATGGCCTCTTTTTAGTGAAAGATTACTCTAACCCATTTCCCTTTACTAGACTATGACTAGTTGGTTACATGCATGAAAGATTCCTACGCCTAACTTCATGAACTCACCTAACCATGTTCCATTTTAACAAAAATCTGGAAATTAAGGTTGATAGGGTAGAAGGTTACCTCTTATGGTGAAGAAATTTGTGTCCTACTTGATTAGTTCCAAGCTTGAGTGATGAAGGAGGATCAATTTGATGAAGTTGGGACTTCCTCTCTCTAGAACCCACTCTTTCCTCTCTCTAATTTATCAGAAATAAGGTTAAAATGATGAGGAATGGGTTTTATATGGGTTAGGGGGTCGGGTTATAATGATTGAAAATGGATAGTCCAACATTTCAGACCGGGCCACAGACTTGGCGTCACCTGGCTAACGCCTGGTCTGGCTTGGCTTTATCTACCTAAAGCCTGGTCTGACCTGACTTTATCATGGCTTTATCTACCTAAAGCCTGGTCTAGCTGCGACGAAAAATTTCAACTCCTCAGCGCATCGTTCAATCCCAAAACTCCGGAAGTACAATTTATTACCTACCTTGACACCACAAAACCTTAAATTACTTAGGTAAGTTTTTTTCCCGGGGCCCCATATTAGGCCTCTCCTTGGACCCCACAATAATTATTTTATGACTTATACACTTATTTACCAAATCCAATTCGTCTATATTGTATTTATAGTACAAAAAATATTATAATTAGCCTACCTGGCACCTCGAAATCCTAAATTACTTAGCAAAATTTTCCGAGGCCTTACATTCTCCCCTGCTTAGGATCATTCGTCCTCGAATGAGAAGTAGAGCCCGCCCCAAACACCTAACATAACATATCTCTTTTCTAGCCTACCTCAAGCGCCTAAATTTTGACTAACTCCCAAATTTTTCAGAAAATTCGGCAGCATCTCCTTTGTAACTAGGCCTATCCACCTGCCAGAGAACCACAAAAACCATCCTAACAACTCATCCATAACTCGAAAAAGCACCATAATGTATGTTTCCATAACACTAATTTCAGAATTACAAGCACTACATTGTCATAATGACCCCTGAACATGGACTGCACATTTTTTTTATCATAACACCTACAAGGTACCCTTAAAATAAAAACTAATTGTTATACAATCAAGAGAAATATATTTCATGACACTTTAGGCCTTCAAGGTGGCCTCCTCGACTTATAGGCTTGGCCATAACACATTCATGGAACCCAATCCCCAAGCTTATCTAACAAGGATGACAACTAGATACCTCGCATAAGCTGACTATCCATTAACTTCACCTTCAATAATTTCCACCCGGATGATACACAAAGGATCTCCAATTACCTTTTTGGACATAGACATATGAAAACATAAAATACACGAGCAACAGCTACGGAGAAACATCATACTCCTAGTGCAGCCTAATGGGAAATGCGCTTATGAACCCTTTATTATCAACTCACATAACATCTTCAGGGAAACTTTTGAGAATAACCTGTTCACCCTCCTAAATTATAAATCTCTATGGGAACACCCAAACTAAACCTATGATGACCTTCAACGATTACTCTGAGATGTGCTATCATAAATTGACCATAAAATTACCTATTGAACATATGTGATCACAGGGTGCTGCTTCCTCTTGGACACGTTTGAACCTTTAATACCAAATAGATCTAATACAACGAGGAACAAGGAATTTCAAGGTTGGGTTTGAATTACATAGGAATCCATTAAAGTGCTGAGCAGAGTATTTCATGAGGTTATATGCTAAGAGACACGAAGATTACTAATAACAATGCTGACGTCGTTAATGGCGACATTAATTATTAGACAAATGAAGCAGAGGTAACTAGCACGCATTGGTAAGGTGGGAACCATGAATGTGATCCTGAGATCTAAAAGAAGTGGGTCTTCCTAGACATGAGACACACGAGAGGCATGATCGGGAGGATGAAGATGCTAGCATCAGTTATCCTTGGGCAGCTACGAGTTATCCATGGGATAGTAACAATTGATCCTCTCACACATGCCTTTCCCGGCGATAGTAAGCTCTACGGAGGAGCGGTCAAGTACGTCAAACCGATTGTCTTCTTGAGTGTAAGGAAAATAAGTTTAGCTCAAAATGATAATATTCTCGCAACATGGATGTGATAGAGACTTCAAAAGAATCACATGAAGTTGAATTCACTCCTAATATTAAATGACACAAGGGATCTATGCCACGTGCGCATGAGGGTGAAAAGGAAGTCAAACACCTATGAGATTATCATCATCCAAACAGCTTAACCCTTCTCGATGATTGACCCGATATGAGGTAACTAAAGATACGACAACTTGTCTTCTGAGTTATAATGCTTATGGTATGTGCAAAAACCTGGAAGCGTTTACTCTTGACTCTTTACGAGTGAAACCACATAGCTAGAACATCTTAATATGGTGATGAAATCATGTATTAATTAGAGGGGTTCTAGTGGTTAACATGATGCTCCGGGGAGAAAGACAACTAAAACTCCTATCCAACTAGGGAGGTGGAATGCCAAGGATAGCAAAAATCTCCTCACATGACAGTGACGAAATCAATGATTCTAGAAGCCGAGTGCGCAAGGGCAACGAAACCCAATGAGACAGTATAAAATGATCATGGAAGGTTTGCAGATGTTCATAATGAGTTCTCCATGGATGTTGACTTGAGAGGTATCCCGATGCTAATGAAAGACAGGAAAACATAAAAAGAAGGTGTTATGATATGATAACCCCCAAAGGTGTATTTAATCTTGACGGGGAGTCTACTAAGGGTTCTTATAAGAAAGGAAGTGTTATAGTGACAGATAGGAGGACACGTTCTCTCCTAGTTATATAACAAGTGTTGGGAAACTAGCTCGATGAAGTCACTAACAGAGGAACATAATTAACACATATTGTGGAGGTGTAATGAGAAAATAAACATTTATTATTAGTTTGTCATGCTTCTGCTATACTAACTCCTAATTGCAATACAATACCACGTTATGGGAAGCCTCAATACTAGGAACAAAGTGGGCTACTTACCGCGGGATGTCCCAAGCGGACACGGAAGTTATACTAAGATGGCGACACAAGATCTTTCTATGACGGGGATATGAGGATCTCAATTTTCAAAGAGACCTTATGCACACAGTGACCATTTCGATTGACATGCACACATATGATAGGTGTTAAGGCATGCTCTTATGTTACTAGACAGTGAGAAGGTTTCATGGTGATATTCGCAAGAGTAGATTGACTCTTCAAACCATAGAAGCCATATACACCAGGGAGAAAAAGAGTGACTCGAGAAGGATTACAATTCCGGGATGCTTTTCATGGAACTTGACACCACATAGGTAAACTTTTACGACGGTGCGTGCGTAGGCACAAGGGAGCATATATTATCTATTTATCTGAGAAGGTTATGTGAGAAATCCATCAGGTGTAGTTCCTTGTTGAAAAATTTAGGGAAGCAAGTGAGGAGTATTACCTTATGATTATGACTCGATTTAAGAAGTTATTATAGGATTCAATTTCTCAAGAGGTCGTAAGTAATACGTCCCATTCAAAGAGTAGATACATAGAATGGCTCATAAGGTTGCCCTGACTCTATGCCAAGTCCCATAACAACATAAGGATTAACATATGATAAAGAAAATTTTATTTCTAGATGCCAAAGACACAATTATGATCTTTCTTCAACCACCGAAATTGGAACTGGAAAAATAGGATAACAACAAGGGGAAGACCGGGTATATAGGAGGAATTAACAGGAAGAGGACTTAAGGGTTATAGGAGTAAACTCAAAAGCCTCACGGCTAGTAGAGCCAATACTAACATTAAAATCAGTTGAATTAGTAGCAACATAGAGAAATTAACATATAGCGACACTTAAACAAGTTTTATGCAAACCAAAAGAGGAGAGAAAATGCTCGTCTTCCTTACAACCAGAAGAAGAACAACCTTCAAGAATAAGATGAGAAGCAAGAATAAGTAGCATGAACCAGCTACAGGGAGGCTCGACGGACCCTAGCTTCGATGGAGATTTAATAATGTTAAAAGTAATTGAGCAGATCAAATCCAGAAAATAACCTGTTGGGGAAGAGGGAGATTCTCTCCAAACAAATAAAAATCTTGCCGATTCCGACCACTAGGCCAAAATGGAAGCCTCAACAAAGATAGAGCGAGGGAACTACCATACTACAGATGATGATGAAACAGAGTAAGATCTTCACTATGATACTATGTCAACATTAAGATTGAAGCAGAAACTCGAAGAAAAATGGGCCAGGCTTTTGAATTTTAGAAGAGTAAAAAGGGTCGAGAAAAGATATCTTTTTATCTTGTGCCAATATATGATAATTGTTCATCCCTTCATTCGATAAGAAATTCTTCGGACATAGTCCCTTGTTGAGAGACTGGGAAGGCATGAGGGAAGTAGTAATTCTATAGTTACAACTCCATTCAAGGACATGATTAAAGAGCTCAATGTCATAAGAGATTTCTTATAAGAGAATTTGTGGTAGAGTGGATTCACGAAATAATGGATCTCGTTCAAAGAGTAGATGCATGCAATTTTTTGTGATTCAGTGTCTTATCAAGACCATGTTTATGAGAAATTCCCACCCACTACGAACGTACATACATAGTGAGTAGAATCTGGGTGTTGCTCTTGAGGATGCACCAAGGATTGACTGACTCAACGACTTTAAGTTGATAGGGAGACGACTTAATCGATGCCCCTCGAATCCATGTCCCTTACATACGTTGGTACCATACCGATATAGGATTTGGTGGTGCAGTGACATCACTAGGGACAAGGGTACTCCCCTTTAACGATAGGTTCTACCAATCCCTCCACGACTCAATACATTCTCCTAACAAGCCTTTGGGAAATCTCCTTTGGACTCAGTGGTAGGATCAATCCCTCCTTACATGCTTCAAATTCGCGGATTATGGTATCAAGATTGCTAATCTTGAGAATAAGACTTAGCGAGAAAATTAGCTCCCTATCTTGAGCTCTATCGCACGATCTGGAGTATCAAAGAAGTGTGGACTTCCTAAATGTCCAAGCAACCCCCTAATTATAGATGTGGTCGACAACACACCGATAAGAAGGGCTCTACTAGACACGGCTCTGAGACATCCTAGGACACTTTAAAACCTTAGGCTTTGATACCAAGTTTGTCACGCCCCAAAACCGAGGGACGGGACCGGCACCTAACCGAGTGAACCCGGTCAAGCAAGTATGTTTAACCTTTCTTACCCGCCCCGTTTCTCCCCGTGTTTATAGCATACATTACTTACACGAGTTAGCAAGAGATAAATCACAAGCATATATTCATAACATTAAGACCATTTTCCTCTTTCACCATTACCATAATTAGATCTTCCAAAACATACATACTAATTACAATATTCACGATACGGAATCATGATTACGATTAAATCCAACAACTACCCTAAATATATATATATATATATATATA